>CCAG010002063.1:0-36451 GCA_001077435.1 Glossina morsitans morsitans
GATAATGAAAAAAGGTGATAGACGTTATTTAGGTTCTTGCAAACAACTCTGAGCGGATTAAACAGCTCACAATTATATTTACAATGACTAACCTTAACCAAGGTAAAGTGCCTAGAGAAGCGGTTAGGAACATTAAAACTTATTTCTCCAAGTAATGACGGCGAGTCAATAGCGCCGTTTATTAATTTGATTGCGAAACAAACGCCAACAACAAATCTACGTTTTTCAAGAGACGGTAAGGACAAAAGAAGCAACCTATTTTCATAGGGGGGAAGAGAAGCAGACGGATCCCAACCCAAATTCCTAAGAGCAAACAACAGGAATTGCTTTTGAATAGATTTAATTGAATCTACATAGCACCTATATGAAGGCGACCACACAACAGAAGCATACTCAAGTATAGGTCTAACCAAACACGTATACAGCCTTTTGGTAATATACGGATCATCTAACTCTTTGGACCACCTCTTGATGAAACCAAGAGCAGACCTGGCTTTGCTTAACGAGAACTCAACGTGCATGTTAAAACGTAACCTACGGTCAAAGAGGACGCCTAGGTCTGTGAACGACTCAACGTCCTCCAACTTGTGCGAATCTATAAAGTAATGGGTTATGAATGACTTCCTTCTAGAGAAAGAAAGCTTCTTACATTTATTTAGGTTTAGTGTCATATAATTTGAAGAGCACCATGCCACCAATTTATTTAGGTCAGTTTGAAGCTGATGTGATTGCGATTCTAAGGACAAAGAAGAAAACAGTTTCACATCATCAGCATACATTAAAATCTGGCTAAATTTAATCGCCGAAGGCAAGTCATTAATGTATAGATTAAATAAAATGGGTCCTAAGTGGCTACCTTGAGGTACTCCTGACGAAACGTGGAATTCATATGAAGTGGTGAAGTTAAACAAAACCCTGAATGACCTATTATGCAGATAAGAGCTTATCCATTTCACTAAATGGGAAGGGAAGCCAGCGGCTTGAAGTTTAAAGATAAGTAATTTGTGGTTAACCAAATCAAACGCTTTGCTAAAATCAGTGTATATGACATCAGTGCAAGAGCCATTGGAAAATAGCCTTGAAAACCTGACAAGTAAACTCTAAAAGATTAGTGACCGTAGAACTTCCTTTTCGGAAGCCATGTTGGAGTGGAGAAATATACGATTTGATGGCAAAAGCCAAACGCTGAGTCAGAATTCTCTCAAATAGTTTAGGTAAAACACTCAGCTTGGCAATGCCGCTATAGTTCTTCACGAGCTGTCTACTCCCACTTTTGTGAATAGGAATAAGATAACTACTCCTCCAACACGAAGGGAAAACACCTAAATTCAGGGACAAATTAAAAATCTTAGTGATAACACCACAAAGCTCAATAGCGCAAGGCTTAAGTACACATGATGGAATTCCATCAGGTCCAGGCGCACAACTGTATTTCAGAGAAGTCAACCCATTACAAACGTCGTCATCAGAAATAACCAAATTGGGTATTGAGACCGAGTTAGTTATAGGATAAGGGTAATTTGCTGATGAATCAAAACCAGCAGACGAAAAGTTTCGTCGGAAGTACTCCGCAAACAGATTTGAGATTTCAAAATCATCCGAGGAGTCAGAGCCATTAAAAGAGACAAACGAGGGATGTGCAGAAATTTTTCTTTTTGAATTAACAAATTTAAAGAAGTATTTAGGATTAGAAAACAGAGAGGATTTAATGAACTGAAGGTATCTGCAATAATAACGGTGGTTGAGGGAGTTAAATCTATGCCTTGCGGCTGAGTACCCGAAATAGTCTAGAGAAGAGCCACTATTTAAAAATTTCTTGAACAGCTTGTTTTTCCTATTCTTATAATACCTAATTGGCGTATTAAACCACGGGGGACACCTACCTCGAGGTCGGCACTGCTTAAGCGGAACAGATGCAGCAATAGCTAGATTTAATGTATTGTAGAACGATGACAATAACCTTTCTATACTCCCGGTTGAGAAGTCAAGCCTCATATGTGAAAGATGAAATTTTAGCAATTCTATATTGGTTTTATGAAAATCATAATATTTGCTGGAAAAGGTTGGGTTTGGACTATTGAGACAGTTCAGCGAACCGTCATTCTTGTGATGAAAAGAAATACACAATGCTGGATGATAAGGATCCTCAGGTAAACTAAAAGGTGGACAACGATTTATATTAATCTCTGGAAAATTGGCAAAGCAAAGATCAAGTAGTCTACCATTACAATTAAAGGTACAGTTATATTGACCTCGATTATGGTCAAGTAATTCACTAAAGAATACTATATCTCTATCAGATGTTGAAGAAGGAACTAAACAGGCAGAATTATCACTGTTACACCAAGTGACTTGAGGCAAGTTGAAATCTCCCAACACAACGACAAAATCGGTGGGTCTAGACTGCTTGGCCACTTCACAAATGAGGGAAGCCTGCTTCTTATATATGGAGATATCCGAATTTGGGGGAATGTAGGAGCATGTAATAAATAGCTGTTTATTAGGTATTCTCGCTCGAATGGCGATAAATTCGACGTCAGGAGACGTGGGAAATTCAATCGAATAGGACGGAACTGACGCAGATATGGCAATTAATACACCGCCACCAATGCGATTCAATCGGCCATTTCTGAATACATGGAAAGAATTATGGAATAGTGCCGACGAATGTATATCAGGTTTTAACCAAGTTTCAGTGAAAGCAAAACAGAAAAACTCAGTGCTTACTGACTTTAGAAAAGTCGACCGAATTTTTGAATTTAGGCCCCTAACATTTTGATAAATAAGACATAATGGGCCTGAAGAAACATTTAGTTTTTTGAAGGCAATAGGCCTACAGCATTGGTATTACGGGGTCGATCTCTAGGGATAAATACCTTAATTAAGGATCCTACTGGCCACAGGGGTTTATTTAACAATATTCCACTGTTTTCAGTCGGAACTAGAATTTTAAATGAAGATATTGCTCTCGGTTGAGAAGGAGCCAATTTGAAAAAGCCCTCAGGAGCCAATTAGCAGAAGCCCTCAACTCACCTCATAGACTTTAAATTCAGATCACTTTCACCAGGACTTATTGTAATTAAGCTATGAACAATTTAATTCGTAGATTTTGCGGTTGTGAAACGTAAACCTCAATGCCAACAACAAAATGCATATGCTTGCGAAACGGAGACGCAAAATTGTTTGCGAGACGAGAAGCTAAAAAGTATTTCTACGAACTTCTTGGACTTTCTTCCATATTTGAATACCGTCTTAAAACGAATTGTTGTTTGTTAACAATATTACGGATTATCTATTTAAGACAACAACACTTCAAAAGCATTAGAAATGATTTTTGACAAAAATTAAGTTAATACACGATATATATGTAAAACGCTTTTTACTTAAATTCGGTTTGAGTTCAACAACCTGCAATATTGGTTAAAATAGTAAAGTGTCATAGACGCTTACCTTTTCCCGCGAAAAAATTCAATTTAAAACTCAATTAAGTAATGTTTCAGTTTGGCTTTTGAAAACAACGATAAAGACCTAACAGCACCACCTCCACCCACATTAATTGTGAATGTTTTTACATACGACTATTTTAGTTTGACATTGCTCATACACGCATTCATGTATATATATATATACATATACATATATATATATACATTATACATTATACATATATATATAAATATATATATATATGTATAAATGTATATATATATATATATATATATATTTACATAAATCTACATACAGGTGTGTATGAATAAATGTCTAAAATGCTGTTTGTTCTTTTGTAGATCTGCTGCATTCTGTGAGCACTTTATGTTCTTTATGAAAACAACACCTGTTTAAAAGTTTATTTAATTCTCTGTGTATGTTGTGAGTTCATTTTTTTTTCTTTTTTTGTCTAATTCTATTTATAAAACACCTTAATTGCAAACATTTAGGTATAAGCGCAAGTGTACATCTATACAAGCTTACATATGTAGTTGGGTACTTTGCTTTTCTAAGTTAGGCAACAGCAATACAAACAGAAAAAGCAACAGCAACAGCATTTAAAACTTAATTTAAATTAAAATCCAAATAAATCTCGCGCTGTTATATATGTATGGGTATACATGTGTATAAAACGTAATATAAGTATACATAACGTAATACGATAATATCTGTACGAAGACTTATCTGTACATGATGTGCTTGCCCGTGTGTGTGCGTTTTTTTTTTTATGAATGTGGTTAAACATATGCTTCTTTCTGTTAGAAGTTACCTTGTTTATTTATTTCTATTTGTTGCTGTTGTATTTTTATGTGCACCACTAAAAAGATTAAAACGAGGACCGCAGTACTAATTTTTTGTTGTTTCTGTATTTTTGGTAAAGTTTGAGTAGCTTAATTTGACACATAAACTACCGCCGCCACCCCATAAACCACTCGAACCCGTATGTTATATTGAAACAAAGTACTCACAATTTATTAAAGTGGTTGTTATTGCAGGGTCTAAATGCACACCTAAAAATGTTCGTTGGCGTTACTGGATTGTTTATGTTTGCTTCGATATATATGTATGTAATACATATATGTTTGCTTGCAAATGTTTGTAAGTGTGCGTATATCTATGCTCATATGCATTTTAAAGGCCAAATATTGCATTGTCGTGGCTGTTATTCTTTCCGCGTTGTTGTTGTTGTTGTTGGCACTTGACTAGGTTCTGTTTTCTCGTTTTGTATTTTATTATTGCATTCAAGCAAAGTTTACGTATGTGCCAACACAGCTGCATTTTAGGCGCATTTCACTAACTGGCAAACATACTCGCATACAAAACCACTCACACACATAGAAGCACACACAGGCACACAAGTATACATACATATGTATATTATATATACATATATATATTATATGTACACACACACACACACATACATATGTATATATATATATATATATATGTATATATATATACATATTATATGTTCATATTTATTACATATATTATATATATGTATATTATATATACTCATATATATGTTTGTATGTATGTACTTACTTATACTTATATATATATAAGTATGTATGTATTATCTTATTTATATATATACTTATTTTTCTACTACTGCTAAAGCAACAATAACAACAAACTTAGAAGTACAAATACTTCTACAACATAGAAGTACAAATACTTGTACATGTGTTGTATACATTCAGGTGGTTGGGCAATGAAATGCTTTTTCATTCTCGTTCTTGCTCTTATAGTTTGCTTTTTCATAATGCCACAAGGTTTTTGGAAAACTAAATGAAATGGTTTTTCATTGTATGTGTTTAAGTGTCCGTGTGCATGCATGTATTTGTTTGAATGTTTTCTGTCGTTGCAATAATTGGCATACGTAGCATTTTGTTACATTACCTACTTTAAGCCAAGTAAAAAAGCTAATTTTCTTTTGTTGTTTACTTCTCTACGTGAGTGCTATGTAAATATGGAGTCAGCAAATACATACACTTACATACATACTTACGTACGTATATAAGCAAATTCCCATACATTGCGTGCAGGTGTAGATTTGACTTTTCAAAATGAAATTATAAAGAAAGCTTATGAAAAGCCTACGTTTTTCAAATATTACAGGATAACTGGGTTAATCATACGCATACACACACACAAGCATAAACGCAAACACACCTTCTTACGCACACACGCACACAAGTTGCGTTATTTCATCCAGGTATACCAATTGATAGCTTGGCGAATGAGATGCATGCATGTGTCAAAAGTCAAGAAAGGGCTTCGATGAGTCCTTTTCGAAAACGAGAAACACTAGATCTCAATGGACCTGTGGTATGAGAGAAAGCTTCCGAAGCCGAAAGCGAAATTCATTAAGCGACGACTTTGAAAACCGGTGATTTACATATGTTTAATAAAAACTCTTTTTAATAAATTGAAGTCTGCCCGTTAAAACTATAACTTAGCCCTTCCTTTTTTAGTAACTTCTCTCTCTGTATGAATATTTTTAAATATAAAACTCTTCATTAAGTTCTCGCTACAAGATAAAGCGTTTGAAGAGTCTTTAAAAATTCTAGTAATTAATCGAAAGTAAATCGCGTAAAAGTAATTTGTGTGTATGTTAAAAAGTAAAATTTTATAAGGGTATTATAACTTTTGCTGCGCAATGTATTTAAAGCACTAACAATCCCTGAATTTATTTACAGTTGTTTATCATACACAAATGCATGTTCAAATTAATTTAAATGATTCTTTAATAGAATTTCGTTGAGTTTTATTCACAAAAAAGGAAAAAACAATGAAAAAAAAAAAATGAAAGGGAAAGAGAAAAAGAAGAAGAAGAAGAAGAAGAACTGGATTTTTTTTTTTTGGTTTCAACCATTAAAAGTCATCATCCAGCCAATTGAAGTCAATAATATAAATTTACGATCATCAGAGCAATTGCTTTGATTGAGTCAACTACTACAGCTACTGGCTTTGCCAGAACAGTCAGAGACAGATCAGCACGATGAAAACAGAAAAACCAAAAAAAAGCAACAGAAAACGGAAAAAAACACAACCCATAATTTGTATAAAAGCATGTTCGTAAAAAAATAAAAGAATAAAACAACAACAATAACATGTTTTCCATATTCACATTCAACAGCAGCTGGCTGTCTATGGGTCTTTTCTGTTCTTGTCCATTCAGATTAAGTCTGAGCACTTTATACTCGGTAATTGTTGGTTTGGTGAAAAGAGTGCGTTCGCATTGCTGTCTTTACTGTCTGTTGTTGGATTTCTTGTTTTTGTCGTTGTTGTTATTATTATTATTATTATTATTATTATTATTACTTTTGTTGCTATTTTTTATATATTTGTTTTTTTTTTTTTTTATATAGAAGAGATCGATGGTCAATGATGTCGTTGTTGTCGTCATTGCCGATTGTGTGTCTGCTTGTTTGACCACTTCAATGGAATTAAAGTTGAACTGCACGCACATATAATACAATGTGAACGTACACACACGCATATACCTATATGCAAACACATGGACTTTTAATATAAACGTGCTCTGAACTTGTAATATTGAGACCATTTTTCCTCCTTTTTTTTTTATTTGATTTGTGTTTTTTACTTGGGCATGAAACGAGTTTTGAATGCAAAAGAAAAATGTAATAGTCATTGATGTTGTTGTCACATCTTAAAAATTGCAGCAAATGCAAAATTATGATTAATTAACTCACCTTGTAGCAGCGAGAGAAATTATTCTCTTTAACATATTAATGGATATACAGGGTAGATGTAGAGTATTGCCGATGCGACTTTAGTTGTTTGATGAAATATTTTCACAACTTATTTTTTGGATTACTATATACATATATAGCGCCAAAGATGTGATTGTTTTTCGTTAGTAAGTTCAATATTTAGCAATTCTTTGATCAGATACATCCATAAAAAAAGAGCAAACCAGAACAGCAAAAAAAAAAAAACACAATTACAAAACGACAAAACTGAGAATAATGAAAAATAAGAGTGCAGCGGCCATATCTCCTACGACTTGTAGTTATTCGTCTGTTTTTAAGTCCTTCATTAAGATGCACAAGCAATTATTATTAATTTGTAGTAATGGGAACAGACGGACAGGAGGACTTTTTAAGATAACTCAAAAATTAAAAATGAAAACATTAAATATTATGAAGTCATTAATAATCATTTGTAACTTTAACAGACTTTAACAGAGCGTTTACGTAAAGACTATCTGATCGACAGTTTGCTCATACCGTTGCCAAACCAAAAAGGGAAAAATGAAACAAAAACGATCGTTGAAACGATGAAATCAGTTATAAATTGTATGCGTTTAGCTAACCAAACATTTATTCGCATTATAAGTTTAATATAAAATAATGGCACCCTGTGATCATACATGAATTTGAAAGAATAAAATAGCTCTTGGATTAATGCGCATCTGCATTGTGTAAGTAGTCAGTTGATGATGAATTAGGCAATCGCTTGTTAGCCACTTCAAGGCAGTCACTTTATCTTTTAGCTATTGAGGACACGAGGCAGTTTGTTCGAAATTCAAATTTTACTTTTCTTTCCTTACTTTTTGTTTTTGTTTTCTTTTTTTTAATATATTGAACAGTCGAGGTTGCACTTTATTTGTGTCCTACACTGATGATCAGAAAAAAGTGTGGAAAGAGAACGGGATAGGATAGAGGGTGCTAGGCGTAAGTGCTACGCCTTCACCAATAGAGCACTCATTATAATAGTCGTGATTTTTTTTACCTTTGCGATATTATTTATAGAGAGATGTGACTAATTCTATTTCAAAACTTAAGTTGATTTAGAATACTCAGCATGGACAGGACAAATTCATAAAAGAGATTTTCCTCAAAAGAAGAATTCACTGACCCGAAACATTAAATATTTAAAATCATGTGTATCAGTTTTTCTGAAATTATTCATCTACCTCTCAACAAAAAATTATTAAAACGGTATCCTTTTTCATTGTTTCAATTCCACAAGATTTGACAGCGCTCAAGTTTAACGAATCGAAGTTAAAATTGGAAGAATATCACACCCTCATCTCCTTCAATTTGTTTACATGATGCTCTTTATTAAACGGTGGTTCAAAAAACTCGACGATTCGCACGAACGAGGCGACGAGGCTATTTGAAATCAATACTCGGAGACGCCTCTGGTATATCGTCTACTTTCTATAGGTGTTATTTTGATTCAGTAGAATACATTCAAAATAATTCCTGCTCTTTATCCATAAAAGTTTAAATTGTGGTCAGGCTTTCTCTTCGCCTCCTTATGAAAATAAATTGCTCCTTTTTAGCCCTACGATCGCTAAAGAAGCGTAGATTTATTTTTGGTGTTTCCTCCACAACTAAGTTAACCTTGACCCGCCTATTGTCCTAATCGTTGTTCTAGGAACTTTATTGTCATCAAATTCAGCCAAAGTAGATATTGGTAGGAGCTTTTCAATCCGTTCGGAGTGCTTAACAAAAATCTAAAAGATATCTATAATGTCATCAATCGAAATATTGGATAATTTAAATTTTGTTAAATCAACTCTCCTTAATACGCGCCCTTTGCCTTTGTCGTATCTACATTAACTTTTAATACGCAAATTAAACGTTAATTATTATCGGCTGCTAAGCTTTTGCATATTGGCAAATGTTTAGGAGTTTACGCCCAATTCGAATCTATTATATATCGGCTTCGACTGTGCCTTTACGTTAGATATGTATTTGTATTGTTTGTCTTCCTTTTATTTACACCTGAATTTCTTCCTACCTTTTTTTTACGTTCTTTCTACTTTTCAATAATTTGAATAAGATTTATTGCTAAGACTCAATCTAGCTCGGCTGTCGGTTTGTTTTAGCTAAGTTTCATGTGCAGGTAAATATATGAATAATTAAAGAATTTGAAGACAATAGTTTAAATAATTAAATACTTTTTCGTGCATTCTTCACGTCTTCAATTACTTTGGACTCTGAACTGTTGCTAGTGTGCATACACAAATATATTTCGTAGATTTTCTTCAAAATATTTCTGAATAATTTGAACCACATCAGAAAATCAACCATTAAGATACGATGGTACATTTATTTACAAAAAAAAAACCTATAAGGGATTTATCCTAGTTCATTTCCTATTGAAAGACCTAAAGTAAACGAAAGTATCGTTATTTTAAACTATAAATCATAAGTCAGTGGCGGCATAGCATGAGCCAATTGAGAATATTTCAATCTTCCAGTGTATTGATACCCCCAACAATATCGAACCCAATCAAATGTTAAATGACCGAGTGGATCGTCGGAAAAGTGGACCGAATGAGACAGCCGTCAGTAAAAGGCTCACGAACGAGTAGACAAAACACGCGTATTAAAACGATTTGTCGATGGCATATTGAGAGAAAATGTTCATTTGAGAAACATGGTCGCCACCTTTGCTCACAATGAGACATCATCAGCGTGATGAACACGTTTCAATCATGTAGAAGTAATTGCAACTGACTGTACGGTAATGTCATGAATAAGACGTGGATCCATCATTTCACAATTGACTCGAAATACAAGCCAAGGTAATGGAATGATGCCAATCAGTTCTGAAAAAAGCGAAAACAAATCCATCTGCCGGTAAAGTGCTATGAGGTATGCGTGGCATAACTTTTATAGATTGTCTGAAAAAAATAAATAAACAAATAAATCGAAGGCGTGGCGTACGTGTCTATTCCAACAGATAGCTGTATGTGTTTCAACGTCTGCTTTATGAAATAAAAAAATAAAAAAAAGTCGGGGTGCTTCCGGCGAAGAAGAATGTTTTGTTTCGTTGAGACAATGAGCCAGCTAAAATATCTGTCGTTACGAAAGCCAAAATCAAAGACTTAAGGTATGATTTGCTTCTTACACAACCCATTCGTTTCCTTTAGCCTCCTTCATCCAAACATGGGAAAGCAGCTCGACAAGATTTGTAGATGGTGGAGAGACGAAGTCTGGGGTCGATGACGTCTTTTTACGAAGCTCTGCCGTTCTAACTATGCACCGGTATTCAATATTTTGAAAGAAAAATCTATGCTGAAAAAAACGAGTATTTTTCACAATCCTTTATTTGTCATAACTAGTGTCAGGTTCTGGGATCATCTACATGTAGATTAGCGCAAGCCAAAGGTAACTAATTAAATAATTAGTAATGAACTAATAGCACAGAAAAACCAAATTACTATTTCTACCGATTCTAAGATCACCTATTTTTCAAAGAAGACAAGAATGTAGTCACGTGCATGCGAAAATTTGTTGCCCTTTAGTTTACTACATAGTAGATGTATAAATAAGTTCAGTCTATTTTTTCGTTAAAATTCAAATTTGATTAAAAAATACACGTTATAAAGCTTAATACTCGAAATATTAATCATCATCAGCTATGCTATTTTCCCTGTTATCGAATGGCTTACGGATGTCCACGGGATAGAAACTTCGTGGTTGCGAAGCGGAATAATCGACCCATTTGCGCACATCTTCCACTTTTGCGAACCGCCGATTTACTGCATACGGCTGTATCGATTTGAACCAGTAGTAATCAATGGAAGCCAGGTTTGAGGTATAATCCGTAACCGGAGTTCTCAATTCAAGTTGTAGATCACTTCCTGGGTAGCTTTTGCCTCATGCCAAAGTGCGTTATCATGAAGAAAAATCATTTTTCGAGTTTCTTCGCCTGTAGAGCTTATTTGCTCAAACCAATTGACTGGATACCGTTCAGGTACAATTCCTATTTCGCTAGGTTTTACGAGTTCGTAAAAGATGATTCCTCTCAAATCCCAGCAAAGCCCAAGTTGTCCATACCTAAAATTTCCGAATTAATGAACGTGGCAAGTACATTTTATAAACCAACACACACAACTTGTTTGTACGCGTATTTCATTAAAAGATTTATTGGAATTAATTTTGTTACTGTTCAATTTACATCAATTTGACAGATAAGAAAATCGAAAATGTATACCATAATTTCGGACGCAGGTAATATATTTATTCTTTATAAAAAAAAAAAAAGTAATTTGTAACTGCGCTATCTTGTTTCTATGACAAAATATTCATGCAAGTAATTCACCCAAGCTTTCTGGGATAATCCGCTCATTAAAACTAATAAAATATTGAATTAAAGAAGAAAAGAAATTATGTTATCAATGCAAATCATATTGTGATGAAGGCACAATAAATAACTATCAAATAAAGTGGTTTTTCATATCGATCAAAAAGTTTCTTTCTTTCACTCACTTTAAGAAAGTAATTAACGCAAACAATCGAAACCTAATACTTAATTAGTACGCTCTATAGCATTGTGCACTCTCTTCAGCGGCAAAGAGCAATTGTGGATACATAATTTTTGTTTTGTTTTACATATTGATTGAAAAGTATTCGAATCTTTTATTAAACGATTTCGAGATGATTTCCGTGATTTCACGTTTTTCTGTGTCGGGGTATTGTTGGCAGACGCAAAAGTTAGGATAGAAAACGAGATCTTGTCAAATGTACTTAATGTTCAAATTTTACAGATCAACTATGAAATCAGATATTTGGTAATGGCTTGAAAATGTATTTTGAAAAAGAAGCAACATTTTCAATTGATTTTCTTTAATATTAAATGTGCCCGCAATAACTAATGATTATGCGGATTAGCTCAAAAAATCCTCGTATAAATAATAGCTGCCTTTGTAGAATGTGTTCTCTGCACGAAGAATTCATTTCTGTGCTCACATAAATATAAATTCTATTTCTGAAAAGTTTTTTTCTTTTTTTTAAATATATGGAGAGAATTCAAATGCTCCAATTTAACACCATATAGAGATGATGAATTATTTAATTTTCTTCCATTTATTAATCAAACTGACTAGCACATCATCGGCTAAAAAGGCAACTCCTTTCGACCATAAATCTATTCGAGTATTGATTACCCCCTCTTTTAATAAAAAGCCAAGCAAACGATAGCAAACTTATGCGACATAAACAGTTGTGCATTAGTTTGTCGTAAATCATTTTTAAATCAACGCGGGTCACTGAGTAGCATGAAACAAATTCAAGAGTTTATTTGAATGAGATGAAATATAAAATAAATTCAATTTTCTATTTCCCAAAATCAATGCACACGCATAGAACAGAAAGTAGGCCTTACAAAAAAAAAAAAAAAAATAATAATAATTTAAAAAAATAAAAAATACTGAATTATAATTCTCGCCAGATGCAAGATTTAAAAAAAGATCTTTTGGCCGTCTCACTATAGTTTGAATTCTTTATAACTAACTTATATTGAAATAGTATGACATAGGAGGGAGAAAATCAAAGAAATGCACGCATAAACAATTCTATTTTCTGTTATGAGTATAAGCTTTTTTTCTTTCTTTCCTTCATTTTTTGTTCATTTTTATGGCTCAGTTAATGTAGTGATTATTTCAACTTTTAATTGGCGGAGAACAAACAATTTTACAGTTTTTCTCCTTCTGCTATTTTCACATTTCTTCTCATACAAAATTTTTTACGATCGAAATGCCACCCTAAGCTAGCTATAATGTACGCTCCAAATAGCTCAAGTGCCAATTTGCCGCTTAGGCAACCGCTACACATTGTTCATAATCGCCGAAAAACTAAAAAACTAAAAAACCATGAAAGCAGTGCATCTCTTGTAATAGATACAATTTTTGGAAAAAATTTTAACCTAAATATTTTCATGAACTTTGGCATAAGAGAAAAAAAAAAGACTCATCTCATAATATATTTCATGATATAATCTTAAGTAAAACTTTTTTAATTATACATATTTAAGGTATCTTCTCGCACATTTACATGTAGAGAAGTTATGAAAAAAAAATAAATAAAATAGCGTTGTGCTCAAAGAAGTGCAAAGGCAGCGAAAGAATACATTATGACGAAAACTTGACATAAAATACAATAGTTTATATGCATAAATTAGCATAAATTTTACAATTAAAAGAAACATATTTTTCAAATCCATTCACACACTCATCTACACAATGGAAAAAATCCAAGCAGACAGCCGTGACACTAGTTGAAAACAAAGTCGGCGAGTGTTTAAAATATGCTTTTTTTTTTTTTTTTTTTTTTGCTATAGACCCTAAAAGAAAACTAACGGCAGCCATTTATAAGTATTTCAAAAAAAGAAAAATGCTTTACTAGTTATTAGAGTACCATTAACAGAAGAATTTTTGTATAGTTAAGAGATAATAACTAAATAGATGATTACCTGACTTTCTTTTTTGTATTTATTTATTTTTTTGGTGCCTTAAACTAATTGATGAGTTTTGTTCTCCCCAAAGTACATGGCTTCCAAGTTAAGCACCAAAAAGGTGCATATAGCAGGTATTGTACATTATCTCATTTAGCAATTAAGACACAGTATTATTGTGTTGTTATGCATTGCTAGCTATTTCTGTACCCGTCATTCAAAGCAGGTTATCTGTGTCTTGGTTTCATGGTCTCAAAGCAAAGCTTCCAGAAGCTCTATTGTTTTCTCTCAGAAAACCGGGAATTGTATCGTTGTTTTCGCAAACGCTTCAAGTAAATTATATTATATTCAATACAATATTTATTAGAGATCATATTACTCTATCGATTTAAGTATTCTGTCCATTTATTCGTTAGATGTCTGTTAATTTTTTTTCTGTATTCAAACTGAATGTCGTAAGTTTTCGACATAGTGTATGAGACTGGGTCCAAGGCTAAACGGGTTCACGGCTAATGAGTTCAATCGAACCATTTATACGATCACTCCCTTATCTTGTGAAAATCTTTTCATGAAAAAGTTTTGCTATTTTGAATATTTCTCGACAAAAATCCGGGACAAATAATATATATTTTGGCTAAATAAAAGAACGTGACTGAGAAATCCTTGGTTGGGATGGATCCATTTATATTAGACTACTTCTCTTTCCATGATAAAAACGTTGCCTTCAAAAACGAGTCTATATGGCAACAATACCTAATTTATAGTATTTTAAGATTAGCATTGGTACATCATATAACCTGGACATCGTTGGAAAGGCTATTAACATTGGATTCACGCTGTGCTAGTTTCATTTTTTCAAAGGCCATGTTTGTCCACAGTGGCTAAGCAAACTTTCGGTTTGTCAACATCATTTATGGCATGGTGTAAAAATATTATTCTTTCAAATATTAATTAATTTACATAAATTTATAATATTTTGTAAAATAATTCTCGAAAAGTTCTTTTCTAATTAATAATTCTTTTTGATAAAAGTTCTTTTCTAAACATAATTCTGTTAACAGGTTAACAGAGGACAGTAAATAATTTTTGGTTTGTGTCTTTGCTTGTTATATTTAAAAATAACTTCATACCCTCACAAAAAAATTTATATGTATACATATATATATATATATATAGGAAAAGAACGTAGTACTATAGTACTATACTTCCTATATATATATATATAGGAAGAAGACGTAGTACTAGCAAAAATCACATATTTATAAATTAGCAGCTTATGTGGCAATCCATTCACACACACAAAATGTAATTCAAACACATCAGTCGAAATTCGTAAGAAGAAACACGAATGTAGGAAAACTATTGAAGACTCCCAACGACATTTAGTTTATAAGTTATAGTTCTTTTAGTGACGCTACACATGAAACTCACATACTTCCATTCTCTTACACAAACAAAACTAACGTAAATATAATAAAATGACTATAGTTTGTTAACCAATCATCAAAATGTCATCAAATTTTGACACAGTTCGTTTGAAGGATGATCTTATCTAAAAATCATATGCATACATATATATTAGGTGGTTGCGTTAATCCTGATAGGCGACTTCTAAATCTAAAATAACAGTTTTCAATTTAGTATTATTGAGATATTCAGTGTGTACAGACGCTAACCAGGGAACGCTCAAAATCGCATTTTCGACATTTATCAGTTTTGTTGTTTGATTTGAAGAAATCTGCTGCCGAAGTCTATTGATCACTTTTAGATGCTTATGGCAACTCTACCCCATCATGTCCCCATTGTTGTTTTTGCTTAAGATAGTTGAAACGTCTGATTTTGATGTCAATTAACCACAATCGTTCTTCCAAGACAGTATCGCTGAGTTGCAGAAAGATGGGAAAAAATTCAACTCAAAAAACTATCAAAATTAACGCAACCACCGAAAATATATGTCATATCGCGAACATATTCACTGTTGTGATATGCTTAAGAAATTGTTATTATAAAAATGTTATTGTTTAATATTTATTTGCAGTTTGTTCAAGATTGGCATCACTGCATGGACTTTGATGATTGCAAAAATGTAAGTACTTCCTCTTAAATAATTTCAAAAAATTTCAAAACAAGCATTAATCGATTAGTTTAAAATATTGATGATTGTTTTGTGTTACCGTCGCTATTACCCGATTCCCTTATTAAAACAGCCATATAATAGTACCTCCACCATCGTCATAATTTTTGCGTCAGCAACCAAGATTTCTCTCATTTCCCTAGTAATAATTAAGTGGCCTTTATTGTATCTTTTTATTGTGTAGCTTGCTAAAGATACAATACAGATTATGTAAGGTGTATATGCTCCTCCCTCCATAATCACTATACCATCATCAACCATCATCACCATCACTATCACACCAACACCATTTAAGCATTAGCATGTGGCACGTTCTCCTTTCGTAAAACACGTTTATATCCTAAATGAAACATATATCTTGACTTTGTATGAATGTACATTTTTCTCTTGTTTCACCATCATTAAGTAATTATATGACACTTTTTATGAAAACAGTACAAATTTTTAATTTAAATGTTCTTTGTTTTTTTGTCTTTTCTTTATGCCTTTAATCAAACAGCATTTGGAAGTTGGACGAAAAAAAAATAATTTTTATAATTTTTTTGATCATTAAATGAATATTACTACATATTACTACATTACTACTAAATATTCATATGTGCTCTCGACCAAAACATGTAATGCTTGAGCTTGAGTAAATTGGATTAGAAAAAAATTCTAACGATAGATAAAACTTTCTTTAAAACATACTTATATGGCAATCAGTTTTGCGTTCAACTAAATTTTGTGCATCGGTACTTTACGGTTAACATTTGCGAATAATGTTCTGGACTGTGACTAATTTTGCAAAGAAAATATTATCGATGGTAGGGAAATTTTCATTTATTTTTACACACCGAGACGGTTATAGTATCATTTGCAAACATATCGTATAGATGTTATAATACGAGACGAGGCCTTTAAAGATGGACTTTGTATCAACTAAGAATTTGTTATTTCCAATCGTTTGATTTATCTCTATTAGGAAGTTAAAAATTCACGGGAGAATTTTTTTCCCAAAGCTATTATTTCTTGCAAACGTCGGTTTTAGGGTTGCGTGCAGGATTCCATAAAATATGTTAAGCGTAATTTCAATAACTGTTTATAAATACATATATCTATATGTATAAATCACGTATCTATGTGTGTATGTGTGTCGTGCATCTACAGATTGAAAATTAGATTAAACTTGATAGCAAGGCGTATTTAACACAAAGTGACCAAATTATAGTAACAGGAATAATAAAAAGAGAAAAAGAAGAAAAACAAATATCTGTGCATACATACATAAATATGCCATTTACCGGTCTACACGTATTATGCTGGTAATGAATTTTTATGTGTACGGATGTGCGTGCATATGTCATTTAAGTTTTCTGTACATAGACCAACTCTCTTTGATCGCTCAAGCTGAATTAATGATGATGAGGTTATTTCTCGTTTATTCGATGGGGCATTTTCTGTGCTTACACTGGCTGCTGCAGACATTCACACCAGAGTCAGTCGTTATCTGTTATCAATTTCATCGTCTCGCACTCTTTGTTCACAAAAAATATAAAGATTTCCATACACACACATATGTGGCAAAAACATTCTTTTCATAAAGCCTTAATTAAATTAATAATAAAAACTTGCGCATGCATTTCATATGTTTGTAACTCTAAATAAATACGATGTGGCATCAGCAGCAACGGCATCACAAGCAAAAATCAAGGCGCCAACTACGCGGCAAACAAATAATATTAATTATTATATCAAAAAATGACCGGGTTTGTGTTGCGCCACATGTGCACGAATTACAAGACAAAAAAAGGGAAAACGTTTAAAGAGAAAATTTTGTGTCGTAACATTGATATTTAATTTTTATGCGCAAAATACCACAAGACTGGAAAAATTGGCAATTGGTGGTAGCTGCATCAGAAACGTAATGCTTTTGTCCTTAAAATTTACATATTGTCATAATTCTATATTTACTATAATTTTATATTTACAAAAGAATCTGTGTGAATGAAAGAAAAACAAAATGAAAAATTATAAATACGAAGAAAAATACAAAGAATGTTTAATCAATTGGAAACTTCTGAACTCGAAGCACCGTTGTGTAACATTTACTATCTTATCCGCACTACTTGCTAATGCAGAAGTCACTTTAAAAAATCAGGTAAAGATTACAAAATAGCCTATTCGTATTATATGCACCTTGAGAGGAACGAGAGAGAGAGAGAGAGAGAGAGAGAGAGAGAGAGTTAATCGATTTTAAGAATGGTTGCGAAATCTGTTTGTTATATATCAAAGCAACACCTTTTTCATTATCGTTTATTTAAGTTAAATCGATGGTTATCAATTAGATTTATTTTCGCTTTTTCTAGTCTGTATTGATCTGAATATTTCAATACTATTCGGCAGATGACAAACATAGAGTCAGCCGGATAAACTTAAATAACTAAATCGACAGACAGGAATACTTCGCTGAATGCAAATGAAAAGAGAAATTTCAAGAGAATTCAAGATCAAATTTTAAACTTTGAAAGATTCTACTCTAAAAGACAGCAGATATATATTTACTTTCCGCTCTTTGAAAGCAGACAAAGAACCGATTTTTGAATTTGACATAAAAGGAAAAGTTTGAGTCCAAGTTTTTTTTTATATATCGTAATTGTTTTTGCGACAGATGGAGAAAAATTTTTATTTGACACGTTTCCTGACCTGACGTACACACACCTTTTATTATACCAATTCCAAAATACCAAAGTGATTCGGAATCGAAGCTTGTCTGTCCGTTTGACTTTTTTTTTTTCTTGTGTCAACCTACAGGCTAAGATTTTTAAAATATTTTAATGAAATTTGGTACATCGGCGTGTTTCCGACCAACGACGAATGATATTGAAAACGGTTCGGGTCGGAACACTTTTTCCATTAATTTTCATATAAAACGTTATTTTGAAAAATTGTTATATGAATATATGCATTAAACGGACTTGTGTAATATAGTTAACGGCGAGCCATTGCCCACTATAATGTTTCACTTTTTTCAAATTGTTCGTCCAAAATTTCCTCCGGATTACAATTTTTACTATTCTAAGTTAAATACTGAAGTTAAATACTAAACACTCATAGTACTGCAAGGGAAAACTTAAACTGTGGTAACGTATATTAAAGATAGCTGTTTATATATAGCTGAGGAAATATTTCAGGCGAGAAAGATTTACTAGTTGCGGTGTCGAAAGACAAAAGTGTAAAATGTTTGTGGATTTCCCTTTGCCACTTAATCTTTTTTCGAGGACTCGTAAAACGAACCTCTACGTGAGACTATGCTATTTTAAGCCACTAGCGTAGCTCAGGATATTAGAATAAAATACATTTTTGAACTGCACTATTTTTGTGTTTGTTTTACATCATTCTCTGTGAATTATTGGAAGAGAAAACGTGCAACAACTCGATAAAAATTTCAACGAAAACAAAGAGAAATGTAAAAAAATTAAAAGTATACAAAAGACCGCAGTTTGAATAGCAGTCAACAAACAATAAAAAAGACACCAACCCTATATGTGTAGGAAGATATTTTTTATTTTTTTTATAGTATTCTTAAAATGATAAAAACACATCACATACACATGAGAGAGGGGAACGTTAAAAATTTGGGTCAATTGGAAATTTATCGATAAAGCCTGCTCGCCTGCCTTCTCGGTTGCTTTAGTTTTCGCTTTATGGTAATAGGAAAGGAACGCCAGAAAAAAAACAAAAAGTGAAAAACGGAAAGCAGGTTGTGTCAGCCTGGTTGCATAGAATAATGACAGTCTTTCAAATATATACACTTACAAACCAACTACCACATAGGAAGCTATAAAATATCTTTTTATAATTTTCTATTTTATTATTGTTTTTCTCGGAGCTGGTATGCCCTTAACTATACCTTGTATAGAAAAATAGATAGATAGTTAAATAGATAGACGGATAGATGGATAGATGGATAGATAGTAAGCCCTCCTACGATGCGCTCTGATTATTTTATCGAGACTATTTATAGAAAATGGGAAAACAAATGAAGAATATTATTTGAAATTTAAATGTTTACTCAAAGGAAATGTGTACGAAAAGTGAAGGAAAAGGAATTTAAAAAAAGCAGAGAAAAGAAGAAACAAATAAATAAATAAAAAAGTAACAAAACAAAAATTTATCTTGAAGAAATCAATTTCTATGAAATTCCTTAAGGGCTCTTACAGATACGTATATACCTAAGTGTGTATGCTGTTCTCTGTCTGCGTTACTACACAATAATGAAATCCTTTGAAGATTTTTTCCCATTTTTTTTCTCTTTTCTCTTCTCTTTTTCTTTTTCTTTTTCTTTTTCGTTTTTTTTTTTTTTTTTTCTTAGGGCATCTGCGTGTCTCTTCTTTTCTATCGTTCCTTCGGTGCATATAATATTGTGACATTATACTTTATTAAAACAAAAAGAAAAAGCAAAAAAAAGGAGAACGATACAAAAGTAAGAAGAAGAGAAATTGCATTTTCTTAAAAATGAAGTAAAATAAAATGCTGTGTTGATTGAATTTTAAAATATTTGAAATTCTCTGACATGAAAATTCTACCAAGATGATGACGACGATGAAAATAATCACAGCGATGTTGATGATAATCAGTATACTATGAAAACCAATCATTTTTAATAGAAGTTGAAATATAAATATGGAAGACATTCGAAATGGAAATTAAGGAAAAGGATACTTCATGGTTTATGCATTTCATAGAACCAAAAAAGAAATTGCATCATAACGCTCCCATAATAAAGCGAAAATAGCCACCATCTGTTGTAAATGCTTTTGCTTACAACCTATGAGCGACGTATAAACAAAATCGAGATGTCGATGGATCCGATGCACTTACCTCGCAAGACTACTTCTTGGCCAGGAAAATAAAATATATGAGCAGGTTTTATTACAAAGGCATTAAAATAGTAAATAGCTTTCTATTTTGCCAAGTACAAAAAAAAAACCAAAAAAAAAAAAAAAAATAACAGCGCTGCTGTATTCAGAGTAGAACCAGCTTTACGTACATAAAAGAAAAGATTGCTTACCTAAAATAAAGGGTGGCAGGAGATGTCAACATGAATTTTTTTTTATTTTACTTCTGCAAAAATTGTAATACTGAAATACCACGTTTTGGTCACTTTTGCACGAAAAATTGCTTTTATTTCACCAATAACACGAATAATCTTGGTTAATAAGCTCTTTAAGAGTCCATGGGTTATAGAACTCAGCCAATGCTTCAACATAACTCCAAAGCAAAAGGTCCAACAGAGTTAGATCGCATAATCTTTGTGGTAAACTCACATAAGCATTTTTGGAGTTTACACGATCATTGAGCTCTTCTCCCAATAAATTGGTGTTGTCACAAAATGTAAGTTTTCGCCGCTTCTAAACGCTTTTCAATTATGTAAGTATTGTATTCTACAAATAATGGCAAGGTTCACAAAATATTCGAAAGAAAAGTTTGATATAAACTCCCATCAGAGGTGTATTTTATTTACATCTACTCTCGCAGACGCAAAATGGATGCCCAAGTCCGCGTACTCAATCATAAACGAAATTACGCTTCGAATAACGCAAAAAGTGCGCTACATACAAGGCAGGCTGTATTGACGATTGATTGCAATAATAGTGAACGATATTGAACAAGCCAAGCAACACTGTTATATACGGATCTACAAATCCAACAGAAAATCATTTATGGAGAACTACAGTGAGTCTCATTAATATTGGGCTTTTTCGCTCGACGAAAAGTAAACGCTTGTTAAACCTAGTTTATTATCCAAACATAACCATTTTTTGACTATTTTGTACTTCTAGGGAATACATATCAAAATATGAAAAAAAAAAAAACAAAATATTCTTCCAGTAGACAAAGAAATTAAATAACTACTGGGGTTTTTTTTGATATAAGGATGAATACAAAGGAAAAAACTGCATATCATTAAAAATTAATAATCCGTGGGCTATCCTTTTGCTTAATAACGTCATTTAAACTTTTTGACACTAAGGACTAGGCAAATTTGGTATTTTGGAAACATTCAAGTTCTATCAAGAACTTGATTCAAGAGTGGCTCTTATATAAGTGCCCCAAAATGCTTCACCCTCTTCCCCAATCGCCAAGCATGAACCCCATCAAAAATGTGTGGGATGAATTAGACCGGCGTGTGCGAAATCACTCAATCTCTTCCGTCCAAGATCTGAAAAATAGGCTACAAGAAGAATAATGTAAGATCTCTGCAAAAGGACTACCGCACCGATTATTAATACTTAATAATATGCAGTTTTTTTCCTTTGCATTCATCCCTATATGAAAAGACCCCAATATTGATGACGCTATGTTTTTTGAGTTCGTGAAGTTATTTAATTTTCTTATCGACTGAAATAAGGTTTTGTTTTTTTTTTTTATATTTTCATATGTATTCCCTAGTAGTACGAAATAGTCCAAAAAATTGTTATGTTTGGACAATGAACTAGGTTTAAGAAGCGTTCACGTTTTATCGAGCGGAAAAACCTAATATTAATGAGACTCGCTGTAGGTGCACAAAAAAACTCAACAATTGACTGGAATTTAATGCAAATTGAAAAAAAAATTTACTTGTCGCTGAAGGTCGGTTATCGGTATTCGCTCATAACGGACAACTAAATTTTCGTACGATTCATGATTCAAATTAAGATCTAAAAACGGCTGGCAATGCCACCTAGAATAAGTGAATCTCGTTCGGAAAGGTGAGTTCCAAGTGATAATTGAGTACCTCAGATTAGATCGGAATCCGGATTATGTAACTGATTAGGTCTAGTCCGGATATAAGGATTATATAGTTGGCAAAGAGACTGACTGCGAAAGTGAACTAAAAGAGCGAGTTTTAATTGGCCATCGTGATATCTCAAACAAACAAACAAAAGGGATAACACGGTTGCGGGGTTGATCCGACACGAACGCTACGACGACAGCTCATAGAACTGTTTGACTATAAGGTTAGCAATTTAGATTTCCGAAGTAGAAAGAAAATTTTAAAGTTGCGCGCTTAGAAGGTGTTGAGTTTAGTCATAAAAGTTCAATAATGCGCGTCAAGGAAAGAATCAAAATTCCATGAAGAAAGATATACAAAAACTCGGTGAATATAGCATACATTAAAACGACATTTCTAATGGACAGACATGTATAAGAACAAAAGCCGTATTAATAAGTAAAGGAAACCCACAAATGAACATATACATCAGCACAATAAAATAAAAATATCTATAAAATATAAAAAGCAAATACATACAACGAAACATGTTTACATAGTAAAGGAAAGTAAGAAAAGGAAAAAGGACTACCACTAACGTTTACAAAGAATTTCGCCGAAAAGGAAGAACGAAGAAATTCCATACAGAATATTGCCTAAAAAAGAAAAATTGAAAGTGCTTCAAAATAACAAAAAAACAATTGTATAGGATTTCGTGTCCCATAAGATCCCATGTAAAATGCGAAACCACAATGTTAGCATACAATCCTCAAAATTGTGAAGTTCAAATGTGCCAAGGAATACATTGAGAGGCCAATAATAGGAAGATACATGCACATGTTGATCGGTACAGGGTTGGATCAAGAAAAAGTTATAGTGATCAAATAAAACCAAGAAAAAAAATTTTCCGTCGTCTCAAGCCAACTATTAGGCACCCCCCACAATTTCGCGTAAAAAAGTTATTCAATCATTTTCGCAATCATAAAAATGTAAAGGCATACTTTTCATTAAATCCCCCTTATTCGAGGGTGACCGAAGTGTCAACCGACTTGATCTACGTCAAATAAATATTATGGACCAATTTTCACTGTAAAATATTAAAATTTTAACCTTTTTACCGTATGAAGATTCAGCTTTCGTAGGAAAGATTATATGGAAGCAAGGTCAACTCATTTTCCCGTTCAAAGTTTTCACATCAATTCAGAATATCGATATACTATCACTCTGCCATTTTTGTCAACGAATTTTAAAAAGTGCAATTCTTTTTCATACAACTCGGTTTTCAAGATAAGGCATTATATTTATTTGTAATAGGGTACCGAATTTCGTCAACCTATCTCAAAAAGCACGAGCTTGAGCACATACACATCAGACGAATCGATAAACCTAGACTCAAACAATGATATTAATAAAATGCGTTTATCTTAAGTCCTTCTGGATGAATACGTACATCGGCTCGAACTTAATATACCCTGTACCACAAGTAGTATAGAATATAAAAAATATAATAAAGTGAGAAGTATCGCTAAAAATTGTAAAAGTCTTGCGGAGTGACTAAAGAAGATCAATATTGTGAAATGATTATATAAAAAAAACTCTTTAAAACTCTAAACGGTAAAAAAAAAGATTTTGTGAATCCACAAAGGAAGTTTTCGTAAAACTGTAAAAGGAGATTTTTTTAATTTCTGGCGATGAAGTTTCCGATAGGGCCGAGGAAATCAAGCAAAAACGTTTCTCAACGACAAGCAAAATCGCCCAATCTCTCAAGTAGGGTTCCGTAAAGCGTTACCAATTTTTTTTTTTCTTAATTTTGCGAACAAATCACGAAGGACGTCGACATACAATAACGGACAGTCGAGTTATCCGTTGTATACGCGCCGACAAGTTTTGAATTTATTGGAAAAATTACGTGAGATGGCAGATGACCTTAAAAGCACCTCCATGGGTGCATAAGCGTGAACAGCCACGAGATCAGCCACGAAACAAGCCGAAAACATCACCAAATGATTGCCGTGAAAAAAGAAAGTTATGCGATAAACTCGCAAAGACCATGTCGAAACGGCGATCAAGACGATCATTGTGTGACTGTCCCGATAAATCGATGCGTTTTTATTGAACTTTTTGTCGACAAGAGATGTATACCCGTGGCTGTCGACGGTGTAGTGAGCTGACTGTGGATTTGATTAGAATGGAAGACCACCACAGTCAACGCGATGTACAGTGTAAGCATGCGTCAATGAATGTTTGTACCGCATCCCGCCGATTTATAACCGATGTATAACCACGTAACCAATTGCAGCAATTCACAAACGTTTTTAAGTTAGGTGTATGGATCTCGTTGAATGCGTGCAATCGAATATTGACGCGTAACGTCGATTAACACAGAAGGCAACAGCATGCGAAGTGGTAATTTGGTTGAACAGTTTCTTGGGTGTTAGACAGAGACAACGAAGCCACTTGGCGCACGCCTGTGACGTACAACAACAGGTCCAGACATTTCCAGCATCATAGAAACCAAAGAGGTTCATGCAAAGTCTAACCAATGCTTTGTTTTTTGATTACTATCTTCGCGAGGAGATTGTTTCTTTAAAGTAACGGTTACAAGTTCAAGGACAGCACCAGTCATGATGAGCGAATGATAAAAACGGTAGCAACAGACATAAAAGCAAGAGGAAATTAACTAACCACGGTGAGGAAAATAGTAAGAGTAGGAAGCGAACTTACATCAACCGCAAGTGCAATACTTAGTGTGGAAAGACCAACAGACGACTGCAGATACACTCTAAAGCAGAATCCCTCCCACCAGTAACTGGATAGGTCGAAATGAAACCCACACGAAAAATTGGACAGTTCACGAACTCTCGACGCATATGCAAAAGGTATTGTGACACATCAGGTGGGTAACACAACAAACAAAGTTACGCAGTCGAAACGGTTTCATCCTTCCTCAAAACAACTCGAAATGGTGTGCTGCTCAGTAGACAGTACAAACGTCGGGTAGGTTGAAATATGATACATTCCAGCACGCGCACTACACGACCGATTATATTCTTTCAAATTTTCACTTTCGTCCACACCGACTCCCTCCTTAAAAATCATACTTAAAAACTTGTAAAGCGCACTAGAAAACTTGCAATTACTTAACTTTAATATTTTACTTTCGAGAGGGTTTCTTTCGAAAAATCCGGTACGAAGACTTAATTCAACTTAGCAACGTAATTTGTGAATGAAATGAAACTAAGTTTTCTAAAATGTTTATTTAGCAATAGGTAAAGTATTTTGAAGATATTTTCAACTTTAAAAATTTACTGATAACCTTTCGTAAATACATCAACGCTTTAAAAACGTAGATCTATGCCATTTATAAAATTGTTTGCAATGAAAAGATCTTAACCTTTCACCGTAAGTTGAATAATAAACAAGAGGTTGAGGATTTCGTTCACCTAAATCTCTATAGCTACTAAATATTTAAATTGAAACGCAAAGAAGCTACACATGCAATAACCGGACATTAGGATTACAAAAACAAAAACAAAAACAAAAAAGAAAATTGTTCTTGCCCTTTTTTATTTTGAGAAATATGAAGCGTGATTTTTTCTGCGTTTACAAATTATATTTTATTTTAAATGCAAATGTGGTTAACAAATGCATCAGACTGCATCGGAGTGTGATGGCTGCCCAGGTGTGTGTTTACATAAGTATCAGTGTTATATTTTGTCACATTGTACAAATATTTAATCAATAACCTCTGACGTGCATACGTTTCTCTCTTGGCATTTTAATTTTTATTGTTGTTGCGTATGCACATAAGCCTAAATGCGGATAATCAGTGTGATTATACACCTGCACTCATCCATTCATTCTGGACGTGAGTATGTAACAAGGGTTTTTATTTTACTTAAAATCTTTTTTCTTTTTGTTTTTTCTAGTATTTTTGTTGATATACTAAACAGAAATCGTAAAAATAATATTAAATATTTTCAGGTGATATTTACTCAAATTGTTTGCTTTACTCTTATACTATACGTATTATTGTGTGTGTGTGTGTGTGTATGTATTTGTTGGTTTACACACAAATTGTTAACTATTAAAAAGATGAAAAGTGACACTTACTTCGTCGCACGTTTCATTTCATTATAGTGCTGACGGATATTTTCGTGTCAATCTTTGCCTGGTCTGCCACCATTTATATTTAAACATTAGCAACGAGCACAAATATCCTTCATGTCAAAGGCATCAACAATTCAATAAACAACACATAACTTTACACTTTGCAAGTAATTAAATCAACACAAGACAGAGTAAGAAGAAACCAAATATTTACCACATATCGTTAAGTTATTAACAAGCACATCTGTCAAGATCTAATAAAATGCTTAATAATATATAAAAAAAAAAATCTTCAACTTTTTTTTTTTTTTTTAAGAAAAAAATCGATGCCTTCATATAGGACTTCAAGCACATTTGCCTCATACGACTCCACGATAATTTATCATTAAATACAATCATTATTTCGTAATATATTCTCAATTTATTTGTGCTTTCAAATTCAGTTTGTATTATAATTTTTGACATAATTTGTTTTAATCATTTTTATACCCAGCGCCGAGAGATGAGGGGTCTATTCATTTTGTCAAAACGTTTGCAAAGCCCAGAAGGAAGCTTCAGAGACCCCACAAAGTGTGTATATATCTTTGATATGCATCAAATTCTGAATCGATTCAACCATTTTTGTCTGTCTGCCTAGCTATCTGTCCGTCTGTGTAATTTCTGTTGTAAACATTCTGCTGGCTGGTATAGAAAATGGGCCAAATCTGTCGAAGGACATGACTACAGCAGTACCTCAAGTGTGGACAGCTCTGTTTTTCAAAAAGAAAATCAAAAATTGGCCTTTTTGTTTATTACTCATAGACTATAGCAAATAAATCTGCAAAAATGTGAACGTGTGTCCGCCCTAAGCGCGGTGCAAAAAGCTGAAAAATTGACCACGTCTAAAATCCAACATTGCGTAACGTGCAGAAGCAACTTTCAAAAACCCCATGAAGTATATAAATTTAGGGCCAGTGTCAAAATCAGAATGCATGTTCATTCGTCCATCTGTCCGTCCGAGAACTTGTGTAATATTTGTGGTAATCATGGCCCTCTTCACAAAAATAAAAATATCGCTTATAAATTCGCAAAATAAATTGAAAATTAACCTTTCCAAAGAACACGCCTACAATGCCCACATGTCTGTGTAACAAACACCGTGAACTGTTTTGCTTTCCGTGTTTGTTTCTTGTTACTCATAACGTACAACAAATTTCCCCTTTCATTCTGAAAATAGAAAAAATCCGCCGCTCCCGTCCAGTGTTATAGACCATAAAGATTCTGTTGGGTTTTTCTTTTTTTAGGAGCGCAGTGATGGGTATAAAAGATTCGGTCTCTGCCAAATGTAATTTTCTTATTTGTTCTTTTTTAAATTTTTTTCACGGCTTCTATAGCAATTACATTTCTTAGCCGTGTAATTCCATTGCCTTATGTCCGAAGCAAAATCCACTAAAAATGTTATATTTTTGAACGTTTATTGAACTGTGAACAAAGTTTAATTGTATGTTAACATGAATGAAACCAAAAAAATTGCGCATTTTACACGTTTTTTTACACAGTTATACGACGAAATTGAAGACTTACACTTTATTTTATCACCTTGGCAATGATAAGGGGGCCTTTCCTTACAATAAAACACAAAAAGGGCCTTTTCCTTACAATAAAACACTCTCCCTGTTTATCGCGATGTCCGCAGTTGCGAGATATAGCAATAGCTAAGTCTGGCTTATACATTGTACATGTAACGTGAGGGAAGACAAAAGCGACGTGGAAATCTCGAGGAAAGCTAAAGATCCATTTGCACCGCAAATTAAGTAAAGCTATCACGGTACATATCTTATGATTGTACATTCTCTCGTTAGGCAAGATATATCATTTGTGCCGTTGCTTCTTATCATCTGAGAAGAGCTATTACGTTTTGTCTCTACGAAAGCAGTCTTTTAAGTTTTATCATTTGCCTCAGGTTTGCTTCGTTCAAAATATGTCATCATTATAATTTTTTCATCCTTGCTGAGATTTCTTCCGATAATAAATTTATTTCGTAAGCTTTCTATAGCTATCCCCTGGTCCAAAGACAACATGTAAATTAAATTTACGTCAGACATACGAACGGTTTGTGCATATCCTTTGCTAAGAAAGCGCACACTTTCTCTGACCCAAAAAGTCACACTACCACCCAAGTATTTAGTAAAAACAAGCAAAAACATTATAGTGGTGCATGTCCCACTATTCCATGCCATACATCACTTCGCTTAATACAGTTACTCATATAACGAGTTTTCCAAGTAAGACTTCATATGCGAAGTGGTTGAAAAAGGGGTCCGATCCAAACCATTTTTAATAGCGATCGTTGGGTACGGGCCAATTGACCACGGGAATACAAAACGGAAAGACGGATAAACAAGCTTCGATTCAGAATCGCTTTGGCAGTTTGGACTTGGTATAATAAAAGGTGAATCTACCTCAGGAGCTTTGGGGTGTTGCACAAACTTAATATTCCTTCGTGCAGCAAGTGGTGTACTATATAATAAAACAAATGCTGTATAACTAAAGTTATCCACTCGTATTTTCCTAGCAAACGGACCAAGAGCAAAGCCTAGCAAAGCCAACAAATAAACGGCGCAATAAAATGTGATCTAAGACGAGGCATGAAATAATATAAAAGCTTATAGAGGAAAATTTTCCGGAAGGGTTGCATGGAAGTTTAATAAATTGCAAATAAAAAGTGAAGTCATTGAACACAAGAAGTGATCAGCTACTGCCTGCTAACAAACGTCGAGTGAACTTTGCAAGCAAAGCCAAGAATTATTAAATTAACAAATTATATCTTTGTTGCTCAAAAGTGATGCAATGTGAGCACGTGAAACAAGAATAAGCAACACAAAATTCCAAAGTTGGCGTATCCAAGCAATAATATCAACAAAAAAAAAAGAAGCAGAACGAGTGCAAGAATAACAACGTCAAACGCAAGAATTAGTGAACCAACACGCTAAAGTGCAGAAGCAAAAACAAAATACAACAATAACAATGAAACACAGAAGCAAGAACAACAACAAGTTGGTTTAACTAAAATATTGTGCACCATGTCAACGACCTAAAAAACAAAGAAAGGAGAAGTAAGCCAAATATTACCAACATCGTACTCCATATGGAAAATTGGAACTAAAAGCACAAATTGCCAAAGGCAAAAGAAAACAAAATAATAAAAATAACCTAGTGGTCGCACTACAAAATCAGGTAATAGGAGGTTAAAAGCAAAATGAAATATAATAAAAAACGCGTAAACTCGTCACAAAAATAATGACGTCGTCAGCTAACATCTTATAAAGCATACTCCATTTAAATTACATATCTTTCCCATTTAAGATTCTTAGGATCGGTACATCATTGGAATTAACATTTAAAAGCACGTATCTATTTCAACAAGCGATGTCGAGATCGAGCGACGTTTGAAACTAAGACGCAAATCCATCGCATTCCACGAGCAGACACTTATACATATTATAATGGATGCAATTGTTATGACGACTATCTAGAAGAAGATTTTTTAATTGGCAATTAGGACGTTCATATTCACTGCTCAATATTCAAGAAATGGAAAGGCAATTTGTCATATATAGCAAACATTAGGCTTGAGCAAGAAGGTACTTTCCTAACACTATCTCTTTCCGACACTTCCGACTTCAATGAAAGAACCGCATACGCTCTATACATCTGAAGACAAGGCATCTTGACCTATTAGTCATAATTCTTGAAACAAGTCTTACTTATCAAATGTCAGCAGAAAACAGCAGAGCAGACTTGATCTCATATTAAATTCTGGATTATAAAGTTCAAATGAGGACTCAGCACATGTACGACGGTAATTTGGCTTGACTTACCAGAGCAACTATGATAAAAGAAAAACAGGTTTTTCCGGTTAACAGTTAACTGGAAAATTTTTTGCAATATGGGATTTCTAATAAAAACGATTTCATCGACACCATACCGATAAGGCTGTAATATATTTGAGAATTCTCAACGCACGATCACGCTTTGATAACTCAGTCCCTACTCTACTATTAGTCTTCGGCCGATCAATTTCAATTCTGCCATACATCGTTTTAAAGTACTTTGTAAGTTATAACTTATAAGTAGGGAGCTAGCTAAGCCATGAGGAGCACAAATGAAAAATGAAATGTCATCTATAAACAATCCATACACGCGAAGAAATATGGAGCGTGAAGATCACCTCAGATTAAATGCATCGTTAGTATCAAGTATTATACAAAAATCTGCGTTCGTCTCGTTAATGTACAAACTATTTGTCATCATCTTCAAAATGGTTCATCTAATCATTTGATCCAAAACTTTATCCTCGGAGCAATTTTTGAAATTTTTCATCAGCAAGCAGCCGCGTGGGGTTATATCGGTAGATTGCGTTGGAAGTGACAACAACTAACAACTTCAATTCATTCAATTTTGCTATCGTAGGAATCGAGTTGTGATTCGGTGCGGTCTACTTTTTTATGCCAGGCAAAAACACGTTCTTTAGACTTATTCGTTGCCACTCCTATTCCTTTAACCTTAAGTCGATGGTCGTCAAGTAGCGTTTGTGTGAACAATGTGCGATATTTTCGTCACTAGTTACTATTTTTGTCCGTCCCGAAAGCTCATCGTCGCTTAAGCTGATATGGCCACGGATTAATTCGCTATGCGAAACATAACTATGTTAAATGGCTTACACAGCCTCCACCGTGTTCTCAGCTTTTCTAAGGGCATTACTTTGCAAGAACAAATATTTAATGGCAGCCCATAGGTTAATCTTTTCGCAAAAACACGCATCGGCTTAATCGGAGGTTTTTACTCGGAGATATGTGATATGTTTAAATAACACCCACTTTCAAACTGCACTCATATCGGTCCACTTCGCTCAAAACAATTGTGGAACAACAACTGGGCATCCAAAAATAACTGAAACTTTAATGAGTAGTTATGAACGCTCGCAAAAATATATTCCATGACCTTTCTAAACCTTTCTTTCAAGTGGAATTTTTTGTTCATTTTTACCGTTTTTTTGGTCAAATAAGTTTTTGATAGATTTTTCCTTAAAATTTTCAAAAATATATATTTTGTACGCATGTTTTTGCAATTGTTGGTAAATAAAACATATGTACTTCTTAAGGTGTTTAACAGAATAAACATCATCCCCTTCTAATCCAATCATTATTCTAGCTACTTAAACTCTTATGGACGGATTTCATAAGTTTTTCTCTTAACATGCGGGACAAATAATTATATAAAAAATGCATTTATCCTCTATAAGTGTAAAATGTCTGTCCTCTGTTCAAAGGCATATCAGGGATTCCGGCTAAATAAAAGTGAATGAAAATTCTCGTATTTTTTATTCTCTTATATTACTCCGTTACACGCCTTTAAGAATGTATGTGCTTTTGAATTTTGTTCTCATACATTCAATTACATACAAATACTTAATAAGCTCCGAAAGCTTTTTTTCAAAGAGATACCATAATATTATGTTAGGGTGGCCTGGAGCTGAAATCTGTCGCTTGTCAATCAGTATTTTGAAGTATTATGCAAGTGTTTTTATTCTTAACCCCAAAATGTAAATGAATATGACGCAGATAAACTGTGTGTTTTTCAATTTATTTTTGGAAACGTAACTCGTCGAACATGTGCTTCAAAGATATTAAAATTAAAAGAGAAATCACCGTCAAGGGTCTACTTGAGCGGCACACATGTTCTGACTGAAGAAAATGAAAAAAACAACAAAAAAAAATATTTATATTCGTAAATAAACACACAAAATATTTTCCACAGATTAAATGAAATTTTCATATTTCTTCCTTCATTTAGTGATACTTCAAGATATTTACTTTAGTTTTCTATTAAAAAAACAACAACAAACAAGTAATTTTTGTCGGACACTTTTCACTTGACAGGTTTTTTTTTTTTTTTTGTTTTTAGCATTATGTACAAAGAAACAATTTTAAAATAAATTTTTGTTGAAAAATTGTTTTTTTTAAATATATTGTGGCAAAAACTAAACACATCTGGCTAAAAAATTATACGTTTGCACCTTAAAGTATTAAGTAATAGTTCATGAGACATTTAGGAGCATCGTAATCACAGTTTAAAAAAGTATGTTGCCAAGGCGAAGAACATACACTACATACATATGCGCATGCATGCATGTGTGCATGCATACAAACCAAGACGTCTTCATAGTCAACAGTCAGTCTGGTTGCTTTTGTTTTTCAGAGCAGTTGCTTGGTATATATTTGCTTTGGCATAATATTTTTAGAAAAACGAAACCAAAAACAACTAACAACGTTCTTGTTCGCGTTAGGGCGGAGCCTTGATAAAGACCACCTCAAATCAATGCATAAGAATTCTACAGAATTTCTTAATTGTGAATGTGACAGTTTATCAATAAGAGCCTTTTTTTGCATTTTACTTTTAGCTAAGTGCTCCGAAACGTTTCTACCAAATTTTACATAATCATGTCTTCACAAAGATCGTTAGTCGAAGGTTTTCGGCGCGGTTTTCATCGAACCGCAGCAAACAGAATTTTCATTCAAACAAGCAATTTCGCCGTTGTAGCCTTCGTCGTTCTCGTTTAACTAAGGACAAACGAGGCATCCAACGCGGGGCCAGCTTTCTTATGTTTAAATGTTGTAATGTAATGTAAAATAGCAATCAATCCGTACCGCAACCTAAACAGATCTATTGCATTAGCTCGTGCCCTTGGTCCTCTAACTTTAGAATCCTTATGAATCCCGCGAACTTCTTTTGTTCGGAACATCAAACGGTGTTCGGTGTTATAAAGCATTCGCCAAACATCTGCTATCTGGCTTCTTCGCAGAATCTTCATGAATCGATGTCTGAGATACCAATATTTCCCAGGGGATACCTGAGGAAGTTATAACCCGTGTAGAAGCCAATTACGAAACTTATGTCACTTTTCTGTAATGCCAGTATCTTGTGTGCTATGCCGAAAGATTTGATGAATCTTTTAGCTTGTCATTGCCCCACCAAACCTTGTCCAAACCTTAATTCAACATGAGACAAAACCACGTTCCTTAAACATGTTCGTAGCTTCTGCCGTTTTTTAAACTATTTATTGAGCCTTAGCGATGTTTTTGCCAATCGTTGCAAAGATATCCTGCATATTCATTGTCAACCAAATTGGTACGCGACTATCAAGTCAAGTCAGCCACCAAAAATTCCACCTTTAATGATGGTTCAAAATCCCCATGCACAGCGACCAGCTTGTCTTAGAATTTTCCTTTTTCCAAAAACAAGTACTTAATAACAGACAAATTTTTCTATACTTCGAATCTACAGACAGCAGCACTTTATTAATATTTTCACAAATTTTATACATTATCTTAGATATAGCTGATGAATCCTTTCATCAATTTTTTTCAATGTAATCTAGGAATTATGATAAGGAAAACTTCTAAATAAACTTTTGCGTTAAGATAGGAAAATGAAGAATGATCGATTCTTTCTCCAATCATAGATGAATTCATGAATAAATTGAAATGAGCCTTGATTTTAACCTCAAAAATATTTGAGACAAAATGGTTATAGGAGAGTTTTATTATGATTATTATTCCGGAGTGCCCTATATGATGCAAATTTTCATGTTGCTGTCGCTTAAGACTAGTGAAACTAGTCACAACGCCAGAATACGGCCATAAGCTTGTTCCTGTAAGATAGGATAGCGCACTAAGTGTGTCTTCGAGATTTTAACCGGCAGATCAACTATTTCTTACTGATTAAGAATATGCCGTTGAGGATCTCGGGTAACTTTTAACAAACATGATTAGGCATCTAAGATGATAATAATATCGATAACCGAAGTAGTCAACGATATAAAGTTAGTATAAACATTATCCCAATCGATCAAGTAACACGTCTACAAGTAATGTTACTCTTTCTAATCTTTGTACACTTGAGGTACGCAACCTCCGCCATAAGGCAGCTGTTTGTAATTCTTTTTCTCTTGTTTGTAGCACAATTTTCATTATTACGATTATGAATTTGCTCGGTCGGCATTTGTTTTGGAACAAAATTGGTGAATGGGAGAATGTTTAAAGTATTGTCTATCGCTGACTGATATCATGACTTTTGGCATATCAAGCTCATTTTTTGTCGCAATTGGATCAATTATATTTGATACTCGTAACCGTTTTATTTGGTTCGACCAAGCCGAGCGCAGCGGAAACCGCTCTCCGAAGGCTAATCAAAATTTATAATCGTCTTGAATATATGATCCATGGAAACATATAATGTGTAAAAAATATCCTATTTGATCTCAGCCAATTTTGTTTTTTATATTTGCTTACTCAATTTTTAAATAAAAAACAATGACACTATATATATCAGAATGTAGATGAGTATGTATATTAACTTGTAAAGTAATCAAAACACTAATTTATACATATTTAGTTTGTTAATTAGCCATTTAAATAATTAAATAAAACAAAAACCAAAACAATATTTATATAAATTGAATAAAATCAATTAAAATATTGAATATGTCTATATTTACGTGCACATATGGTTCTATATCAATATTTTTGTTGGTCTATAGATAAATACACATATTCAGCTAAATACACAGGAATAGTTACCAACTAATAAACAAGCTTGTTAATTATGAGAGAATATGATCAAATCTCCATCAAATTTACATAAATTAAGTTATAAAATATATATACACACACACACACACACAATCGTACACGTTTGAGTTCAAATCAAATACAAATATAAATAAAGCACACGTAAATAGATAAACAACGGCGAGTTGAAGTAATATCCAAGTTAGATACGAATATGAACATTAAATTAAATAAATTTTAATATCAATTCAACTAATTTTATGCACTCTAACAAACCACTACCGTATCCCCTCGTATATCGTATCCGATATCCGATATACAAATTGTTATTTCAATTTTCTTATCCTTTTACAATAGTCATAGTTAGTCATAGTGCATGATTTTTGCAATATATATTTGCTAAGAATCCACAATACACAAATTTACATAAATTCTCAATTATTAACAGAAATGATATTTATTAAGAATTAAATACGGTAATGAAAAAAGACTTCGCTTGCATGCGTTAGACTATGTCGAGTTCTGAGGCGCTTCTGTTTCTTTTTTTTTAATGATACGGCGACCACCGAGATCTACACTCTTTCCCTACACGACGCTCTTCCGATCTTATGCAAAGCGGACGTACTGTGCAGTTAACTTAACACAATTAACGCGCATCCTTGAATAGAACGTATACATTTATGAAAACCCAATACAACTAATGTAATATTATTTTAAAAGAGACGTATGTATCTTGTCTATAAAATGAAGCGTTATTTGAAAATCGTTCCAATAATCCCATAAATATATATGTATGTATGGATGGATGTATGTATGTATGTATGTATGTATGTGCGTGCAATAAAAAGAGAATCGTAATTAAAACAAACTCCGTAAAAAGATTTTCAACATTTTTCCTTTTCTGTAAGCGAAATAATACCGAAAAGATCTTGATAGAGCGCAGTTATGCGAACTTCGCAGTTGCAAAAAAAAAAAAAGGAAATACGCTGCGCTTATTAAGTGCAATGCTCTATAAAACATAAGCCAGTTAAATGAAAATTATTGCAAAATGTTTACTTTTGCTTAACACCACAAACATTATTCGTTACTTTTATGGTTTCCTGCGCATGCTACATATAGTTTTGTAAATTTTTTTTTTTTTTTTTT
>CCAG010002064.1:0-18268 GCA_001077435.1 Glossina morsitans morsitans
AAACTCTCCTATAACCATTTTGTCTCAAATATTTTTGAGGTTAAAATCAAGTCATTTGTTTTCGATTGTAATCAATAATTTGTTTTCTGTTTCTTTTTTTTTAATGCTCTCTTTTTTGGGCTTTTTCCCTGTGGATAGAACTTTTTCCAAAAATTTTCTTCATAGGATATTCTTTTGTAAATATATAAAATAAACTTATTTCGTACCTTTAAATATATGCACGTTTTTTAACACTGAATTTTGTAAGAAGCGTTAGAGAATGAAAAGAAACTAGTTTCGTGCAATGCCATTACGAAATAATTATTTGCCTTGACTGTGGAACTTAACTGTGAACGTTTGAAAAAATTATACGGAGCATTTATTTTTAATAGGGAAAAGGCTAGAATAAAGTCAACCGATATGTTTTACTTTACACCGAGATTGTGTTTCACGCCATTACTTATCTCTATTACATACGTATATTTTTCTCTTATTTGGAAATTGTAAATTAACAGCTTCTCACAAAAACCAAGCCTTTGAAAATTCCCAAACTTCGTTCTTAAATTTAATTGAAACGAAATTCAAAGCTATGTTCATCCTAAGAGCATAGCTTCATAGTAGTAATTGTCTCTCGTCTACAAATTAACCACTAACTAAATGAAATCGAGGACATACACGTTTAGCGGATGGCCACATAAAATAAATTCTAACAGTAAAAGCTTAAAGCACTAGCATTAAAAGCTATCAGCTATTTATTGAAAACTCCACCGCATTGGAGATGTGGACCCACGACCATTGAGTTTTTAGTCCAAACTCTTTGTCTTCCGCCACTCAAGCGGATAAAGATAAAAAATAATAAACTTCGAAACTATTACAAAATATGTTCTTGAATCTAAGAACTATTTCAAATATGCTCTAAGATAAAGTTTGTTGTAAAAATATTCCTAATCGGCCAATTGGTTCGGCCACAATTAACAAAATCGAGGTCGCACGTAAAGTGGATTAGCAACGCCCTCAACATTTTATTTTCATTATGAGATATTATTCAGATGCGGATGTTCGAAACTTAGGACATCACTGTTCGGAGGATGTCTGGGGTAACAAGTGTGAATATAAAATGAATTCTCAAAGTTTGGATTCTGAAAACCTTTTATTAGTAACAAAACTGCAGACCTTTGTTCTGAACATAATTTCCAATACTGAAACAGCGTCGAAATTTCAGAGAAAAATACAAATTTGCACAACGGTTTTTGAAATTCGATTTTAACGATAAAATGAAGAAGTACTCCACCGTTAACGCGTCAAGAATGATTTTTGATTTGCTTTTTTTTTTTTTTTTACTTTTCATTTAAGCTCTGTAGCATTTTCCGGATTGGACTGCATCCTCGATTCTTTCATGTTGAACATATATATCTCCATTTTCTTTAAGTTCTTCTATCAATCACAATTTTAGCTCTTCAAGAATGATGCGTATGTATGTCTATTACAATCTCGATATAAGGCGACTATTTGTAATGTGCCCAGATTGCAAATACCTTGGATTAAAAATTAAAGTATATAAAATATTATTTTTTATTTTAAACACGATCATGTGTAAATTATACATGTGTCCTCCATATGAGTATTTTAAAGAAATACACATGGTAACAAGAAACAATTCCATCGCATGGTTTCGTACATCAGAGAAGCTTTAGAAAACCGCAGTTGTTATGACGATGTCTTTCCTTGCTGTGGAAAAAGCCGATGGAATCAGACACCAAAAGCTTAAAAATTCCATTCTGCTATTCAAATCTTATTTCCAAAACCGATAATCCTACATTAAGGCTGAAATTTGATTACAAGCAACAATTTATATAAAGCGCCGGAAATATTTTAGCTGCACCATATACATTTTTTATGTGAACAGACACTCGGGGCCAGAGGTGGTCAGAAGTGGTAACAAGCAGAAAAGCAGGAAAGAAGCGGGTAGTATTTCTGTCCGTTTCATTTGAAAGTGGAGCTATCTGAAATACTGGAAATGATCATTGCGAATAGTTTGTTTCAAATCTGCGATTAAAGACCGACGAGTCGCGATGGACTGTTGATCCCCAGGACAAGTGGATGAGAAAGACGAGAATGTTTAGTAGTCCTACTAAAGAATTCGATTGAGAGATACATCTCGTTTATTTCTGTCGAGTAGTTGCTCTCTGTCTATTACCTATACATAAGTGTAGCACAGATCACATTCCAACGCTAAACTTTGTCAACACCTTCGTCGGCCGCGACAATCTGAGCTTTTCGCTATACGCATTCCAAGATGGATTTAGCGGCTTCCACCCACACATGCGAAATGCACTTTAATTTTAGACAGATATAGTTTAGATTTAGACATATGCAGCCGACACAGGGCTGCGATTGCCCTACAAAATCTTCTCAATAAAATTTCACTGATAAATGTACGAATCTAACGTTCGCATTGGAGAACGGTTCTTTTATAATACTTCATTTATTTGGAATGGTGACAATGTCCCTAATAGCTACTGTGGCAAATTTCTTGTTTCACGTGTTGACCAAAAACTAACATGAAAAGGGTACATAAAAATGAAACGCCACAGTTTAGAGACAAAGAGGCGCTATTGGTTAATGTTCCAGAATTGCAGCTTAATCTAAAGAATAAGTGCATCTTAAGTAAGATTAATCTCCAACTCTTTTGGAGTTATGTAAAAAAGCATTTATGCTAAGCACGTCTACCTACCCGTTAGCAGAACTTTGAATTGATCGACCTCACCGTTACGGTTCCCAACTAATTTAAGCCACCACGCGGTTGCAGCGAGATAATTCAATTCGTAAGCAGTGACACTGCTTTCTTTTTTTCGAGACTAAAGAAACCATTTAATCAACAGATTGCCTTCACACATAAGCTTTTCTTATTAATTTGTGATGGAAAATTTAGTTTAGCGAAGTCCAAGGAACCATTTTCGGTCACGATAATGCATCAAGCCAATGTATCTCACATATATTCTTGCAACGTATATGCTGTACGAATTGTTGAGGCATTTACAGTATTTATTAGCTTCTCTGTTTTCTAGAATTAAAAAATATTCGCCTGAGTGGCCGAGTAGGCAAGAGTCTCGGCTAGCAATTCAATGGTCGTGGGTTCAAATCTCAAAAGCGGTAGAGTTTTGCAATAATAATAATAATAATAATAATAATAATAATAATAATAATAATAATTTATAATAATAATAATAATAATATTGATAAAAATAAAAACCGATAGCCTTAGATGCTAGTGCTTTAAGACTTTAATCTTAGAATTTATTCTCTGGCTAAATTTATAATAATAATAATAATAATAGAATAAAAAAAGTTTTCTACATTCGCAGTAGTTCTACGGGCTTGAAAGAAACGTCGATTGTCTTTTAAAACAAAAGAATTTTGTCATTTAAAAAATTGTTTTATAATATCAATGCTGGCGCACAGCCGAGTAACTAAATGTCGCGACTTGTTCGCTGTGTGTTCGTAGCTTTAAATCTTGGTGCAGTTGTTCTTTCATTGTTCATCATATCATACGCATAAGAGACAACACTTGAGTAAACACTTTGAAAGAAAACATTTCTGAGAACTTTTCCAGTGACCTGATAAAACGAAACTGATTGACTTATTGATGCACTTATTACTGGTAACAAATAGTGCATCATTTGCAAATTGCTGTACAAAGTCCGACGTTAGATTTAGATAAATTTTTCTATTTGAAATATATAAAAAACGTCCTAAGCGGTAATTTATCATATATCATTACAATTTATTTACACTTAAGAAACAAATTCTAGGATTAGCACTAGCAACTAAGACTATCGGCTCTCCTTTTCTTTTTTGTTTAAGGTAGATTAGATTGTCAGTTTAAGAGCTTAAGTCAAGTCAAATATTTTGTTGCTATTAATTTTTGTAGACGTTTCGAAGATATCCACAGTGTTAGATGCTCCGAAAACTAATCATGGATTATTAGAAAGGTTTCGGCAGTCGTCATTCGTCATTCGTAAGATTTTCTGTGTTCCAGTATTCGTTGATGTGTTGCAATGGTATGCCCAAGTTGGATGCTTGCAAATGTTTTGATTTTTCCAACGTTGATTGGATATGGAGGTGGAACGACGCTGGAGTTAAAATGCGAGTTTTGTGGATGGTAGTACTGCCGATTTTCTTTGTCAGTTTTCTGTTTAATTCATAGTATACAAAACAAAGATTCATAATTAAAATTGTACATTTGTTAGATGCTTGCATGTATTTTGACAATTGTTTCACTTGGAAAGCACGTTTATTGAGAAAATTTGGTGCAATCACAATATTTTCCATCGCTTTTTCCAACTTGGTCGCATCTTTCTGGCTGTTGCCATACAATATCATATCGAAAGAACGGTAATGATGTGGCAGCGGCCCAATCATCGGCTCATTTTCGCACTTCTCCAGCATTGCGAAATCGTGTGCCAGCCAAGCCATGCTTTATCAGTTTCCCCAATAGATGTCGATGATCAAAATACATGCAAGCATCAATTATTATTGGTCCATAAAATATACAATATACGGCATAGGATATGTTGTAAATTATTTCAAAGGCTATGTCGGCAGTTATGTCCCCCTTATGGAAATTTTCGATGATTAATTGTCCGTTTTGCACAAATGTTGCCGAATTTCCTTGATACACCCCAATTCTTTACGTCAATATGTCAAAAGGATTCAATGTTTAAATCAATTGAAATTCTAAAGTGAAAGAAGCATGAGAATATATTATGGAGAGCATCCCCAAAAGATCTCAAAATTTGGTTTACGATATCGATATAATATTTCCGGACTCTCATCAACACTCTGCTGCCAGACGGCCAGAGTGTTCAAGTCCACTAGTTGATCGCATCACCCTCAATTTTTGAATAAATATTTTCATAGTTCATCGCAAAAGTGGCGTAAAATTTCAAATGTTGCTCGAATTTCAAGACACTCCGTATTTTATAATGTAATTAATTACATTTTGTAATAATAGGAAAATTTTAAAGAATTATTTGAGATGTATAGTTACGAATAATAGTTTCATAATTGTCCATTTCTGATAAATTCGTTTTGCACAAACGATGTGTTGTTGAAATATTTTTAAATTCTCTTGCTTACATATTCATTTGATGCTCTTTCTATTGCACTATTTACACCATATTATTAAGTTATATGCTTATTTAGAGTTTTGATAAGTACCAACCCCTGTGCACGTTTGTATGGCGTTAACGACAAAGTGGCTAACGGCGATACAAAGTTTGAGCAAAGATAACCGTATACCAAAAATGAGCTAAGAATTGAGAATTCCTAATGGTGCCATAAAAAGAAACGACTAGTGTTGTTGAAGCCGCATTATTACTGGCTTCTTTATGGTCTCACTAGTTTGCTGACTATTTGATTGCGATAAATATTTTTTTTAACAACGAGCTGCATACAACAGCAGCAATTACACAGCACATCTGACAAGTATGTCTTTATGCACACTGGCTGTCTACTTTAGCACTGCATAGTTCTCTGCTATTTCTCTGAAATGTGTATAGTTTTTAAAAAACTATTTGTAGCTTTTTATTATAAATGTGTTTATGTTCAAATGCTTGCGTTACTTTTGCCTCCTTTCTTCGTTTTTTATTTTTTGGTTTTTCTTGTCATATTTGTAAAAATGGCGCCATCACTACAAACAAATTTTAACAATGTTTCCCCGTTATCTTGCAAGATGTTTCTGAAAAATTCATTAAAAACTTTGCAACTCATTTTTATGAAATACACAAGCAAACGTAAACAGCCAGTACACAAATACATATGTTTTAATGTTAAAAGACAGTATGTGTAGGCGGTATTTCCGTGAATTGCAACAACAATTTGCCAATCTAAGCATCGTCTTGTATAACTGTTTATGATTCTGTTGTTAACAGTGCAACTACCTATATACATGGGTACGTAGGTACGTACATACGACACATAAACAATGACAACTTCAGCAAAGTTATCAGCAAAAGCACTTTGTTTCCTTTTAGCAATTATCTCGAATTCATACGATTGTCAGCTCGTTTCCTCATCTGTGAAAAGCTAAACGGTTATATGTGTTGTTAGAATTAAATAAAATAAATGCATGAATGTCGAAAGTTTTGATACTCAACACATGTTATTATCATGCCATATGCATATACTGCATGTGTACGAGGTGTCGTGAAATTTATTTTGAACCTATAACTACATGTTATGGACATGATGATGATTAAATCAATTCGCGTCTGATGTTGAACAGGAGCTCTACGTCTACCGTGAACGTATATGTAATGAACAAAACCAAAACGATCACAAAAAAGTCTTGTCTTTCCTTCCCATTTAATTCTATATTTTTAGCTTTCTCCTAATTTCAACTAACGTTCTAACGTTGTCCTAATTAGTTTTAAATATCAAAGTTTCTTAAAAATAAGTTGCAAATTGTATCCCAGTCTCCACCATTCCAAATTTAGTGGAGTATGAAAAAAATGTACTGCCTTTTGCCATTTGCGTCGGTCGGCTCGGTCTGGTTCATTCATTGCCTTTCAATCTAACGGTATTTTTTTATTTTTTTTGTTGATTATATGAAATTTTCTGGTTTTGAAGATGTGTTACAACGTAAATGATTTTTTTACTTTTACTTTTAATAATGGAAAGTCTCCTAATCAATAGGCATTTCTTTTTTAAGTATACCATATATACCAGTTAATCAATAATTGATAATGATTATTAAAAATAAATATAAGCCAAAAGGTATCCGAATATCAATACATGCTGTTTAAGCATTCACTCTTTCGTTCATTTCATTCATTCATAATAACGCCATCTTTTTACATATTTAACGAAACTCTTTTATAGTATTACTCTCTTACCAACTATGACTGCTTTAGACAGCATTAAAGTTCTTATTATTTTTATTATGATTATTTTCCTTCTTTTTTTTTACGGCATTAAAAATTGTACGTACCACCACCCTGGTAAGTGGCACAACCACGCTAACCAAGCAAACCTCTTATGTTCGGAGAGTAATAGACGTACACTTCATTGCCTAGTTGAGCACGTTCGTGTATAAACAGTACCAGAATTTAGAGTGTCATGCATATAAAAATGAAGTCGAAAATAACGCATCTATGTACTTGGCGGCGATAGTGCGCTAATGGTACCACCAGTAGTGCTGTTGATATTAGTTGTCATATAAAATTTTGCAACTTTTTCGCGTATTTGCTAACTCATAGCGTATTAAATTTTTTTTCCTTTTTTTGCATAAGAGCCACCAACGAACCAAATGACAGTAAAGATTATATCATTTCTAGCGTTCGCCTTCTCCGGTATAACGTATAAAAAAAAAAAAAAAAAAAAAAAAAAAAAAATGGAAATGGAAAAAAAACCATACGTTCGTTTTTCTTTTTTGAGTACACATTTTCAGACAACAATATAAATTGCGAATATGATGGTAATGATGTTGATGACGATGATGATGATGATGATGATGATGGCATTTAATACCATAAGAACAAATTTCAGTTTATGCTGAAGAACACAGACGGCAGTACTTTTCATTTAGCAAACACTGATTACTATAGCTAAGCAGTTAACTTTAATGTTATCAATTGACAGTTGTTTCCTACAGTATATATGTTTCAAACCGCGTTATTATTGCTATATAAGCTCTCCTTCATAGCGGTTATGATGATGATAACATTCTCGAAATCATACTGATGTTCATTGTATTCTCTACGGATTTTTCCGAAAACTTTTCATAATTTAGTTTAAAAATGTTTCGATTAGATTTGGGCGTGAGCGCGCCAAATTAAAAAGGGAAAGAGAGAAGGAAAAATCAATCGGATAAATGAAAAGTACTGTATATATGCATCCTTTTATCTCTCTAGCATTAGCTAGCGTTTGTATGTATAGTATGATTTTAAAATTCCACGAATTTTGCGAAACAAGTTGTCTTCTTGTTTTGTTTTGGTAGATAGAATCCGTAAGTTGTCGTTAGGAAAGCTACCGTTTCTTAACTAATCATATATTTTTAACAATGTTGTCTGTAAGTTTACGTTATCTGTCAAATTATCGTCATTGTTTAATAACCGAATTCATGCAACCTTATTGCAAGATTAGATAATCTTTCTGTGCGCGACTATGGTTTCGGTTCACAATAACTATTGCATAAGGTAGCAAAGTACGATAACTGCTATACACCGTAATATAACATAGGATGACCCGTACATACAAAATATCCACAAGAATCATAAACAGAGAGAGAGAGAGAAAGAGAGAGGAGTGGATAATTGCTTATCCCATTATTTAAATTTCCGCAAAAGCACAATGAGAATTGCATAATTTGCAACGTTTTTTGTTTTGGGTAAACACGTGCACTACCATCATTGCCAGCGATTAGGTTATTGTCATGCCACGGCTATAAAGACCGTTAAGACTGATCATCATCTTTGGCTTTCCGTTTGCGTGCATACACAAATAATCATATTTAGCCTTATTTGGCTTTAATTTATTAAACCATCATATCTTTCTTATTTCTTTTTCTTTCTCTCTCTCTCTCTCTCTCTCCCCGTCTCCATTTTTGTCTCTGTCGCTGTCTCAGCGCCTGCGGCTCCAACTTGAATTACTACATTGAGAATATGTTCGTTACATAATATGAGAGGCCTTCGCGTCAGCATCAACGTAATCATTTTAATCATTATTTCAGTCATGCTCTGGCTCTTATCACACTTTTTGTGCATCTATTTGACTTCTGTAGGTTAAAAGACCCAGCCCCCTCCCACCGCCAGGCTTTCCCTCCGAAATTTACGTGTGGTTCTGGCATTAACTTTATTGCCATTCAATTTTGTCTAATTTGAAACGTTGTTGTTACATTTTTTCCTTTTCTTTCTTTTTGCTACGGTTATCTATATGATTGTTTTATTTATTGTTTTCTCCCTTCCTTTTTACTCTTTGTCTAGTGTTGGAATAATTGTGATCAACAACTGGGACCGTTTCCGTTGAACATTAATTCGGCTTTGCGTCAGGGTTCGCTAGTGATAACAGATATTGCTTGGGATCAAGCCATCACAAATGCGTCAAAGCAATGCTTGGTCACATGGGAGGTCTCCGGAGGCGGTCTAATGGGCAATCTATTGACTGATAGCTCTACTGTTGAATTATCCCTCTGGTCGGATACAGTATATCACGTACAAGTTACGTGCAAGCATAAGGTAAGTAAGCCAACCAACTAGCCAGCCAGCCAGCGAAGCAACCAACCAACCATCCAGCCAAACAGTCAGCTAATAAGCACATAAGCAATACAATCTCCTACCTAGTTAACCTAACCAGAAATATTTGTTGATCTTGGCGGCTTCATTAGTCTGTTTGCGAGAGCAACATCTTCTTTTATGAGGTACAAAATACAACTAAACATACTAACGCACACATACACAAATGCACGAAGTAGACGTAAACGGACAGAGTGAAGCACATCTGCAACTATCGAAAGTTGTAAAATATTACAAGAATACAATTTTATGATCGCGTTTTTGTTTCCATTGTTGCTAAACTTTCTTCCTTTTTTTACGCTTTCCTAACATTCCGTGCAATGTAGTTTAAGAGACCACCAATTCTTATTTAGTCTTCTTTTCTTTTTTTTTTTTTCTAATATGTTCGTGCGTGTTTTCTGTGTCAGTGATACGTGTAGGTTTCTCCATAATTGTTGCTGGTGTGCGAGAGCCTAGCGTGAAAGCTATAGTAATTGGCTAATTACATCAATGTTCTTCCCCTACCTGTTGACAATTTTTACAACATTTCACCAAATTCCCAAACAGCATGCAATGCCAATAGCAACGGCCAAAGCAAGAGTAACAGGCGTGGTAACAGTTGCAGCAGTAATCAATGGAATATAAGTTGAAGCCCGAAACTTTTTCTTCCCAACCCACATTCAGTGTTGCATGTTGACATGCAATCAGTTATTGTAACAAAAGCAACAATAAAAAAAGAAAATAAAAGAAACTTATTGTCTGTCCGTCTATCAAAATTGGTTTTCATCACTTTTAAATTCTTGGGGAAACGAAAGATTCATTATAAGAATATGATATAATAGCAACACAAGTGGTTTGTTGCGTGCACATGATTAGTGGTGGAGACTGCGTTCTTGACGTCGGCACGCAGCAATTTACGTAATGATTTACATTTATAATGATAATGATGATGATGACGGTGGCGATGGTGATGATGACGATGACAATGAGGTTAAAGATGAGAGCGAGGATGACGAAGAAGAAAATGATGACAATGTTGGTATTCGCGTACAGCGGCCAATATACCTCTTACTTTTTGTTAACATTTTGTGCACTAATTGATGTGCGTACAAAATCAGTACCTTTGTCTCTACAACATCATCACCATCGCCATTATGCTCGCAAACACACACAAGTATATAATATATATACTTACATATATATGTACACACACACATATATATATATATATATATATATATATATATATATATATACATAAAATATATATATACACATAATATATATATATACATACGTATATATATATATATATAAATATATATATTCATACAACATACACACACACACACATATATATATATACGTATATTAGTAATGTATTTTTAAAAATTTGAGAGTTGTTGCATATATATTGTAGAAGTAACGCCGAGATCTGTGGGTAAAAAGTTCATCTTACGACTTTTTATAAATTATTCTTATTGCAGGACACCGGTGGCATGCGCCGCTCTTATAAATTGATTGTTGATACTCATAAACTGGGGGACAGTACAGCTACCGGTATGCAGGCTATTGCTTTGGAAACACCATTTAGCAAAAGTCTACCCCATATTTACGGTGACGACGCTTTGCCAGCTTCAATGGGTGAAAATGATTCGAGAATGCGTATTCTGAAGGATAGTTCCAAAGATTTTCTAACACCTTACAATCCAAATGCCATAATCGATGCAAAGCCATCATTAGCCACTCCCACGACATCGGCCACTACAGCTACCACTATCACAACTACTACTCCTGCTACTGCTGGTGCTACTATTAGTACTACTTCTGCCACCATCACCATAAGTACAAAAGATGAGTTAAAGAATTTAAATTCAGCTGAAAATGAAGTGGAATCTGATGATACGGTAATAAGCACTAAACTCATCGGCGTTTCTAATTTGGTACAAACGTCCAGCGATTTCTTGAGCCAATCGATAGTATTTGCTGTGGTTGGCTCAATAGTTCTATTTTGTGGCATTATCGCTCTTTATCTGCTTATGCCTCCCATACATAAACAAGTACCTGTTACAATTTGTTCCATTGATCATGAAGTTCTAATACATAATGAAATTATGCCCTCTCAATCACCATTAAATCCTACAGTCTCACTATGTGAACAAGAAGGATCATTACAAACACCAAAAACTACTGAACACAACAATCGTTCAACACTGCATGTGTAAATTGTATGCGCACATACAAAATTCTGTGTAAATAGCCGTTTAAAAGTAAAAGTTGAAGTAATGAAAAAAAAACCTCATTAACTATAAAAATGCGTTTGTGATGACTGTGTACATATAAAATAACAAATGGGTGGATGGATGGATGGATGGATGGATGGATGGATGGATGGATTAAGAAAAGGCATTAACTTGCACTTGAAGAGTCCTTTATATAGATTAGAGCTTATGTAAATATTAAAATATTTGTCACTCTTCCCTCCGGCATGGCAAAGTGTGAATATGTAGCGATATTGTGCTTACGATAAAAAAGGGAGCAAAAAACAAAAAAACTGAATAAATAACGATATGATCCATCATTTATAAACAAAATAAATAAGAAAAATGGTCTAACAACGAAAGCTCTTTATGTATATTTTTCTAATATATATATATATATATATGTATATATATATATATATATATATATATATATAAACTTTTGTTATAATTGTGTTAATTTATAAATTTTTTTTATTTCAAATATAGATGTAAGTATAATATAAATATATGAACAAAAGCATATGTATCAACTCGAAATGACAAATCGTTTCTGAGGCCTATTATTCCCCTATAATAAATTAGTTTTTAGGTAGAAATTGTAACAAAAAGGACAAACGACTAAAGGTGTTACATATTGGAAGGCTTTTTTGAAATTGTAATGACACGCGAAAGCATTGAAAGGAATCCGAAATATTTTAGAGGATAGTAGCGTTCGAAGATGTTCTTATTACCTCATGACCTCTCACTCTCAGTACTCTCTATTTAATAGTGTCACGTCACGAGTGATTGATTTTGCACACACATATGAACATAGTTCCAATTTGTTCTCAAACTACTTTCGAAAAATTTTCGTACGCATTTTCTAGTTTTTTTCTTTTTCTTTCCTTTCTTTTATTAATTAAGCACCAAAACATAAATTAATATCAGATGGTTAGTCAGATGAGAAATATGTATACAAGTTGTCTTTATTAAGAGAAAATTACAATTATTCGAAAGTAGTGTCGTTAAATGCGTAAACGACGATCCATAAGGCGATTATCATCTTTGAACTTTTATTTCATTTTGTAATTAACTAGAATTTAGGATTTCTAGTCGCAAATATTTTGAATGTCGTAGTATTAGATTTAAAATGTAAATAAACACCAAACTTGTAGTTAAGCTAAACGATTTTCAGCGTTTCGCATTTTTCAAATTGTAAGCTCTCCTCAACAAAGAGAGAGAGAGAGAGAAAGAAAGACATGCTTAAACCAGTGTATTTCTTTAAAATATTGAATAAAATTTTATAGTCTATTTTATTTTGAAATTGTTTTTTTTCAGTTTTATGTAAATACAGAAGAAAATAAACCACAAAGAACTTAATGAAAAAAAATCAAAAATCTCTTCCAGTCGAACGAAAGCATTACGCAAAAATGAAAAAAAAAAAAACGGTTAAAGCGAAAAACAAATGTATATAATGATCAGACAAGGAACAAGAACGAACGAATAAAGTGTACATAATAGAGCGAATAAGAAGGCTATAATCTAATCTACTTTCGCCCCGGGGGCGGATGATTTGGTACTCACCACCTAAGGTAAGGATCTAAAAAATATAAGATACCGGCACTGAAAGTTATTCGGTCTGTTTTAGTAAATATAATATTTAACATGTCGATATGCTTGCTGATGCTAATCGATGATACATTTGCAGAGAGCATTACTCTGGTATCGATAGATAGCTTCAAATTTGTCTATATTATTCATTCTATTACGTAAAATAGCTGTTTTAGATTGTTTCTAACTTTGAATTAAATAGTCACCGTATTTCGACTACTTGTACCCTACACCACTTGTGGTAGAAGATATATCAAGTTTACGCGGACATATGTGACTCTCACGAAGATTTAATGTATTTAAGGAGCAAATCTATCCGTCTGCTGTCTGTCCATGCATCCTTTTGCTCAACCTACAGGGCGCAATTTTTAAAATAACGCGAATTGCGACGTGTTTTGAACCAAAAATGAACGCTGTTGAAAATGGTTTGGGTCGGGCCTTTTTTTCGACCAGTCCCAGACAACTTTTTATTTTAAAACTTCATTATATGAAAAAAAAACTTGTACATTTTTAAAATTTCCCGATAAATATCGTTGAGTAATAGCATGTCGTTATTCTGAATTGCTGTAAAAAACTTTGATCGTACCCGATTCCATGTAAGGGCCCTCATGAATAGTAAACCCTTTACCAAAACGATTTCATTTTTAACATTTTATGATGAAAATTGCTCCATAGCAGCAATGTATCATAAAAATTAACTGTAGGATATTTGGACCACATATGTCTATTTTTAACAAAGTCTAATTTGTAGTTTTTCATGACGAAATATCAGCTGAAGAAATAACAAAATTTTTCACAAATCTTTGGATCACATCAAGTTACGTTTTGGGCTTCTTCTGCTACCACGGCTTTCATAAAAATAATGTATAATTTTTGGTGCATTCGGTGCACGAAAATGAGTGAATGACTGCTTTGGGTAATAAGTTAAAAGGTCCAATTTTTTCGTCTAGCCCAATTATAATGCTCCTACTGCTATGGATTTTAAGATTCAATCGATGTTTTAATTGGTTGCAATAAATAAATTGGCCGAGTCAACATGAAGCCATTGTTGACCAAGAATTCCTATGCAATGTTGTGTACTGTATGACACTATTGTAAATGAAATTGTCGTAGATGTTTCTTTTCTTTCGAATGCGGTTGAATAATGGAAATCAATGGATAACTAGTCCAAGGAACTATTCTATGTAGTTTTGGTTTATATATATATAGACGATTATAATCTTCCTGAACATGAAGTAGCTCTCGATCCGTATATATCCTGGTTATTTGATCCTTTATATAGAATTTTTCCCTTTATTTATTTAGATAAATTAGGATTTATTACATCATTATAATTAAAATTAGTCCATTTATCTGAAATCCAAATCTTTTTCATATATGATACCATTAAACGATATCTTTAAGATTAGCTTTTAAAGCAAATTTTGCTGTTAAATGGAAGAATATTAAACGCACTTTTCGCTTAAGTGCACTATAAGAAAGCGACGAAATAGAGACTATTGTGTAAGATATTGATAACAGAACTTTGAATTTGTGCGAAAAAATCGTCACCGCTGAGATTCGATGATCAAAGAGAGCATAATCCACACGGACTTGGTGATGGGTACGGGAAAAAATTAAAGTTAAGTATCAACTTAAGACTTAAGAGTTTAGATTTTGCTTTCTTTTTAATTGGTTTTTTTTCTTCAAATTTAATGTAAATACAACTATTCAAAATGTAAAACGGTATAAAGCAACTTTCGTATGTAAAAGTAAAGATAAAGAAAAAAACTAAATAAATAAATAAAAAGTATTTTAATCACACATTTTTTCAAATGTCTGCGTGTGTTTCAAGAAAATCAAGCAATCAATATTTTAATTAAACTAAAAGGAGAAAACACGTATAACACAGAAAATTGATAGTAGAAAAAGTTGAAGGAAAACTTAAGGAATTTTACATATATTGGGCTCTTTAACACAACGAATTTTTGTTTAATTTGTTTAGTTTTTAGATTAGTTGTCTATGTATATTTTTATATGTTGTTTTTTTATATAAATTAAATTTTTTTTATTTAACAAAGAAAGCGAGGCACACGTTCCAAGGCTGATAATATAATTTTTTGAGAGTAAATTTCTATAAAACGCAAAAAGAAAAATACAAAAATAAATCACTAAAAAAACAAATTATTACCTACCTGTGCGTATATAGAATGTATGTATGCTAATCTGCAAAGAAAAACAAAAAAAAAACAAAGTAATTAAATTATAATTACTTTTTAATTATTTTTGTTCTTTTTTGGTCTTTCAAATATATTTTTCTATTCTTTTGTTTAATAGTTCAATTTTTCAAGAGATTTACTCTAGGGAAAAAAATTCGAAATTATATTAAATATACAAATTTACATACGCTCTCTACTCTGTACATACATATAAAATGAAACAAACACTTTAATAATTAACGTTTCAGCCGAAAATAACTGAATAAAAAATTAAAAAAACAACAACAAAAATTGTAATTTATAATTATATGATAACTAAAATTTAACAAGCAAACAAGAACTAAAAAAAAGAGAGAAAAGAAAACAACAAAACCAAACACAATCATTAAAAAACTAAATTAAAATAATAAAAGAATCGAATTGATTATAATAAAAAAAGAAAAAAAGAAATCCATTAATAATTGTTTTTATTTTATCGCTAGCTATTATCTTTCTGCCATGTTTGCCGGCCAAATGGATTCGGAGAAATGATAATAAATTTTCCACTACTTTAACATTCCATTATTCAGAGGTCCTTAAACGTTTTCATATAAGCGAAGAGAGGATATTTATGGAAAAGTCAACCTTCAAAAAACGGAAACCTTATCCAAAATGATAATTTTCAGAACAGCGCCTTTTGCATTATTATGCCCTTAGTTGAAAATTCGCATTCTAATTAATTCGGTTATGTAACTATAAATATATAAGAATTATATTCCTTCACAAATTACATTCTTTAAAGTAGCGGTAGTCTTTCTTGCAAATTGCAAACGATGGTGGACTGCGGGTTTTGAATAATCTTAGTATATAATCGATTAGATTGGAATGGAAATTCCATTCTATTCTATTAATATCCCTTCGCAACTTTTTTTTATCTAATGCAGGCGTGTTAATAGACTTTCGGGATCACTTTCGTGACCATCAATTTCAAGGCCTCACCTATTTTTACTTTCATTTTCAAATGTTGCACATATGGGCCAACTCCATTCAGAATTTCTTGTTGATGGCAATTTAAGCTAGTGAATATTGAAGATTCGTTCTATATTAAGCGGATATAACTATCCCACCATTACTTGCCTTACATGTAAATTGAAAATAGTCCGCGAGCTCAACTTATTCCGGATTTTTTTTTATGGCTTTATATGAAGTCAAAAGTCTGTGCCAACAAGCCCACAATCGGTCGTGCATAGAAGGAGAAGATTCAACGCTGCATCAACGAGCAAATCTTTCAAAATCGACGCTCTACAAAATACATTGGAAAAGAAAAGGAATAAATAACTGCTAAGATTATTCATTGCAGCAATAAGTAATTTGAAAGAAAATAAAACGGGGAAACCATAATCAGAATCGATCATCGGATGGATTGTAAGGTTATAGTGTTCAGTCAGCCTTGGCTTGTATATGAGATGAGTGTATCTGCCCATTTGGTTTCTTTTAATCTCGATAAAGCTTTCACCAACTTATTAATAAAACAAGTAAGAATATTATAGCCGGGCAACGTCAGCTTTTACATACCTTACACCACTTCGCCTAGTATAGTTATACACTCGTTTTGGTAAAAATACTCCAAAAAGCAAACATTATTTTCATGCAAAGTCATAATTGTCATGAAAGCCTGCATATTGAAAACTTGAAGTTTCTCCCCATATAAGAGTTTGCGTTTCGTGACACAGTTAATATTTTTGCTGAAAGGCTGCTATGAGTGAATTTTCATCGTAAAATATTAGAAACTAAGCTTTTTTTGAAAGACTTATTACTCAAAACATATCTTATATAGAGTGAGCCCAAGAAATAGACCCATGTGGTTCAAATCAGGTCCGCTTAATTTTTTTTATTTAATTACTATCCTAAACAAATTTTCATCACAAAAAATTAACAATTAGTTTTTCTTTGGCACGTAAGGGTGTACGTATCATGAGAATGTCTATACGCGGTAGCATCGAAAAAATTAACATAGGTGGTCCAAATACGGTAGATTTCTTTGTCAATTTACTATTGTGAGCTAATTTTCACCATGAAATATTAGAAGTTTACCTTATGAAGCTTCCATTTCTGTAGGAACGATTATATGGGAGGGGGTTGAAAAAATTGCGTCAGTTGGTACAAAGTTTTCGCAACAGTTTGGAATGCTGAAATAATACTACTTGGCCACTTTTACCAAGAAATTTTGAAAATTTAAATTTTCAGGAAGTGGTCGAAAATGTTGACCGACCTGGACAGGTTTAAATAGCATTCGTCCTTGGACCAAAGTACGTTTGTGTAGCAAATTTCACCTAAATATATTTAAAAAATTGAGGTCTGCATCTTGAACACAAATTTACATGGGCTTCAGACGGACAGACAGACAGGCGGGCGAACGGACAGCCAGACTTAGATGGATTTACAAAATGGTTCTGAATCGATCGGTATAATAAAAGATGGGCCTGCCTTAAGCCCTTCTGAGTGTTACATACATTCGCACTAACTTAATATCTCCTTTACCACAAGTGGTGTAAGGTATAAAAAGCGAAAAGTTACAAAACTTTTATAAATTACACATTATCACAAATATCAGTAATAATGGATAAAACTGTGGCTTAATCAATGAGACATGGAACATATTTGCAATGCATATTTTAGGCCCTATTTATTGAATGTATGTTGCCTAGTTTTTTTCGGGTATGTTATATAAAACATATATAATCAAAATTAATTACCGATGGTTGTACCTGCAACAATACGCTCTGTAAACTTTTATTCTTTGGTAAAAGAAATAAAAATAAAGTCGGGCTCGTTTTTGTTCGGTTCATTTGACAAAAAGTCATCATTACAAAAATAACTATCATTAATGTCAACGTATGTATGACTTAAAATGAAATGTAAACACACACACACACATATATATATATATATATATATATATATATATATATATATATATATATAT
>CCAG010002065.1:0-34382 GCA_001077435.1 Glossina morsitans morsitans
TATATATATATATATATATATATATATATATATATATATATATATATATATATATATATATATATATATATATATATATATATATATATATATATATATATATATATATATATATATATATATATATATATATATATATATATATATATATGTATATATATATATATATGGATATATATATGCATTTATAAATGCATACGAATGTATATGGCTGTAGGCAATGCATTGCTGCATACAATCACATTATGTTAGTAAACAAGTGTCGCATTGCCTTTACATTTGTGATCATCAAAATCGTAAAGTAGCGGAATCGCAGCTCCATTCCAAAACCTCTTCACAAAACAATAATAAAAAAGCAGCAATAGAGCGACCAGCTTCTACAAACAATTTACGCAATTTCATCGACAAATAAACAAACAAACGAATGAACGAAAGAATGAACGAACGAACGAATGAATGACAACACAATTGCGCACATAGACGAAATTAAACAAAACGTAATGAATAAACGAAGGAATAGAAGGCAAGCAGGCAAAACAGAAGCCAACGTTTAGAACAATGCTCTGCTATACAAACATATGTATAAATTGCAGCAACATATGCATCTTCTATTTGCAATCAAAAAAAAAAAAAAACAAAAACAATAAAAAATACAATGCAACGCAGGATAACACAACGTAACATACAATAATGGGTGATAATGAAATTTTAGCTAGAAATACTATTGTAGTGATAATACGAGTGAGTATGCTGTTATACTGATGGGGTGATGAGACGATGACAATAACATTAATATACCTATAAAGCTAATGTGCTTTTCTCCCATATTATTCTTAGTGACAATGATAAAGATGCGTGCAAATATGCATGGCCGTATCTGTATGTGGGTGCATGTACATCTTTGTATTTGTATATTTGAGCGTGGTATTTAGAGACTATTATTATTTAATTTAAATTTGTTTTTCTTTATATTTCGTTTATACTTACGAACACTTTAACATGCGGTGTTGTGTAAATGCTTAACATTTCGTATAAATGTATGCAAAACAAAAAAACAAAAAATAATGGAAAAAACGCCATAATCCAATGGTATACAATGTGTATATGTTTGTTTGGGCGTATATTTGAACAGTAGATAGGTGATTAATACCATACACGTATGTGTATACATACAATCATACGTCATCCGTTCCTCCAACGAGTATTTCAACACTAGCCCTTAAGGGATTTAACGGGATTTTGCATTTGAATAAATCGACATCAGCACATCCACACAACAATATTCGCGTTAAACACATACAAAGGCACTGAAATACCAGCCACGGTAGTGACATTATCAAGGTACGAGGACAATGATGTATACACAATTTTATACTCATCGTCGAAAAACCGATGGCATACTAATTCGTCATCTCGTTCGTAATATACACATATAAGATCTCATATCTCATATTAAGCGTAATCAGTTTGAGTTTTTTTTTTTTAATGAAGCGTTCAAGTATAAAAGCGTAGTACATCTGTCATGCCAGAGTCAATTAAACTAGAGTGAAAAAAAAATGAAGAGTAACAAACTTTAAAATTTTGTTATAAACAAACTAAAATACAGTACATAAAGAGATTATGATTTTGTGTTTTGTTAGCTCCCGCAATGGAAATTAGTAAGAAGCTTGTGTAGAGTGTCCGAGAATCGCTTGAAAGTGAAAATAAATTTCTTATATATGTTTTTTTTTTTGGAAAATACAACCACAACTGGCTATGAAATCCTAGTAAAGCTTTTTTTAAAGCAACAACTGCGAGCAGACAATAAACAAAATTTTTCTTTGGCGCGTTTCAAAAGCAAACGAAAATTTTTCATCAAAAAAATTTTCACATTTTACGGTGGATTTGGGGGAAATGAAAAAATAACAATTAAACGACATTACCAGGAGTAAATTCACGTACGCACATCTATACAAAATATATATCTATATATATGTGATGAGTAAAACAAAATCGAGCCTGGTGGAACTTCGATAAGAATAGCGGCCACGAAAACCGGGTGGGTAACGAGAAGGAAGAAATACGGCAACAACGTGGCTAAAGTGAAAAGCCCAAAATTAAAATGCCACAAATTCGCACACAAGCACATATAAACGCGAGCGTACGTATATATACGTATATATACGTACGTATAAATATATATATATAGATATATATATATATATATATATATATAGGCATGCACATGCAGCTGCACGTGCATAAAAACGTTCACAATATCGCAAATACATGAATACGCTCAGAGCAAGTGTTGAAAAAAAAGCAACAAATTCGAAATTCTGCATGCGTTACACAACAAATATGCAAACACATACAAAACCCGCGTACAAACATACATAAACACACACACACAGCCTTTGATACCGAAATAATCGTGAACATTTGAAAAGCCCTAAAAATTGAACAATTTTCCTCTTCTCTAACTCAATTCTCGAATGGTGTTATTTTCTTGGTTTCCTTTTTTTTCTCCGGTTTTCTACACTTTCGTTTCTAAAATTCCAGGGCCCACAGTTTTTGCCCAGGATAAAAAAAAAAAAACAAAAGAAAGTGATGTTCAAAAATCGTATTTGCAAACAACAATGTATTAGTATGGAGTTTATGTGCGTTTAACTATGCATTTGCCTATATACACGTTCAATATGTATGTACGGTGAACCCAATTTACAAACTATTGCCTTTTCTCTGCTAATTGTTCGTTTTCCCCAAACGTGGAGACACAATTGCAAAAATTTTATCTACTCGTATAATACACGCCCGTATCTATGCATGCGTTATGTTAGAATGAGACAACGATTAAGCCGCAAACTCTATCCAAACCATCAGCAACATCATCATCATCATCATCATCATCATTATCATCATCATCATCATCATTGTCATCGTCATCGTCATCGTATGCAATACAATGAGAAATGAAGTAAAAAAAAAAAAGAAAAAAAGGATTAGGCCTGAAAAACAATGTTTGCAACTAATCTTGAAAGCAAAAAACAAAGCCGAAACACACACGACATACATGCATATACACATGCAAATGCAAATGTTTGTTAGACAGTTTTTACAAATTTTTACACGCAATATTATCTATTCAAACAAATACGAGCGAGAGAAGATGCGACAGAATTGTTGTTGTGTTTGCGGTTATATTGAATTGAAAATAAAAAATGGAGAAAAAACCACAACGGCTACAATAGCAATGAAGGATAAAAATAAAATAGACTGTGAAATAAAATAAAATCCTAAATCGCTTTAATAATACTTTTAGTGGATGGAAGGGGAAAATTCCTGCAAAATTTAATCAAAGTTTGCTTCTTTTCTTTTTCTAAATTAATCTAAGTGAATGATTAGGAAAATTATGTTCGCCTAGTGATGTGGTTATGAAGTAAATACCACGCATTATGAATCAATAAATGAATATGTTATAAGGTCTTCGTATATCCGATACATCTTGCAACACAAGAGGACCCAACTTTTATTACTTCGATTTAAGATTTTCTGTTCGTCTGGTTTGCTATGGAAAACGGCTCAGCACTTTTTCGATCGCTTCCCTTATAACGCTTTGTGTTGAAAGGTCGTGATGTGAACAACTGCATTAAGTGAAGTGACGCAAAACATTTAATGATCGGTCGCAGTCCACTGCGGTGTTTATACTTGTTTTTTTAACATTTTAGACACGTTAGTTAACCAAGAAGTACTCTTCTAACATTGAAGTTTTAGATGAAATTGGAAAATATTTGCATGAATTTTTCGATCAATAATTGCCTCAATTGTATATTATACTTTGCTGTCTACAGTGGATGAGGTCGACGGTAGACTAAGTATATTAACTTAGGCCTATTTACGCAAAGTTTCGTATTTATATTCTAATTTTTGACGAAAGTGAAATTTGCAACAAGGAAAATTAAAGCCGACTGACGGATAACCATGCCAAAATTACTCAGAAATATGGGCTACTAAGCATACCTTAGTCTTACTCTGTTGAATGTTACCGTAAGTTACGTAATCGTAGAAAAAGGTTATGCGCGCCCGCTGTTCGGAGACATACTAAATGTAAGAGAAATATCATTAAAGTAAGATTCCCAGGAAGAGTTTTTTTAAAAAAAAATTCAAAATTTTCTTTTATCAAAATATCCTTTCACAATATTATTATTTTCCAAACGTTTTATTATATTTATTAATATTTTATAAACTTGTGATGTTACGAATATGCAACAAAATATCACAAAGTTCACAAAGTCTCCTCTTATAGAGACTGCTGAGGATTCCTTATGGGTGTAGCCTATTCTGATCGGCTTTAATGCGCCAAGTCTTCGTTCTTCTTTATCTTGCCAACTTTATCGGCTAGACGAGTCCCTGATTAAATATTTGCGATTGAAACGCAGCATGTGCTGTTCAGATCAAGAATGATTCTTTCTTTATTCATCATCTCTTATCTGTACTTATTTTCTATGTTCTTAGTTTTCTACTTAATTTTATGTACAAGTTACTTAATGTTGTGGTCAGCGTAATGGTAAATAGGGGCGCTTAGCTTCAAATTACATTCTGTACATTTCTTGGGTCAAATTGGGTTGTTGGGAAATGGAATTCGAAGCGTTTTCGAAGTGTGTCGTACTTTGCTTTTTTTATTTTGTTAATAACACTTCAAGTGCACACACACATCTGCAACGATATGCAATCATGCTAGACTACTAAATACCGAAATAGTCAATTTCAAATAGATTCATTCACCTACTGGAACCTCTCAATGTATTTCATTTTCAATAAATAAATTTGTCCTCGGCCTGTTTTACATAACATAATTCGCTATTTTCCGCAACCACATACCTGAGGCGGTCAATTTTTTCAATTTGCTGCAAATTAATCGCATAGATGTTTGATTGAATAACCTTTTAGAATTATTTCAAAAAGCCTTCAAATTTTCCGTTATCCCGTATCATAAATTATTATTGCTAGACACCTCAAATTTGCGGTCACTGAACCTGAATTTTGAGTAAAAGTTTGAAAACGTTTCTGATTATTTTGATTATAATAAAGAAGAATTTAAGTTAATTATTAGAAAGTAAGGTGTTGGTGAATTAGTTATAATTGCTACAGATTTCGATGCGTGGGCTGAGAAATGCGGCAGGATAATTATACTAAGCCCTCTACTGGTTTTACGGAAGGCCTTCTCAAATTTCGGCGTAATGTGTCTAAATGGAGATGAATGAAATACGTATATAAAAAATTTTAGAGTCGGACTGATAAGTGAGATTATTTTTGTCACTAATTTTCGAGTAAGTTATTGTAGCTGATACGTGACTCTAATTTTCTTTTAAAGACATCATTGTGCAGTGAACGTGAATGTATAAAATCAGCCCCGAGAGTGGAATATATGAGGAAAAATGTATGCCACTGCATGAAGGAAAGAAATTCTGGACATTGGTTTATTTTAAACAATGATACAAAAGCCAAAAGATACCGTCAAGCTGGTACACGATCGGGAAAATTGTCAGAGCGCTCTTTCGGTAGAATAAAACCACAAGAGGCTGTATTGATATAGCAGTCCCGGAACGCTGTACCATAATCCTAGATGATGTTCATCTAAGCAGCAATCGGACGCCAGATGTTATACTAAACGAACTACTAAAATTTGGTTGCCGCAAAAAAACATTTAGTTTTCCTTCCTTTTAAAGATATTTTTCACTAAGTATTGTATGTAAACGATTTAACAGTAACGTAGAATAAACCAGAAGTAGCAAAGATTGAGAACAACTCGATCAACTTTTATCTATAGCCGGGCCATAAATTTTTAATTTAAATTTATTGAATTAATTGAACATTTTTATTTCCCTTTCTATATATATACTTCTGTGTCCAATAATTAAGACAAGATAAATAATTTGATTTTTTCAAGTTCAGTTTTTGAAGTTCACGCAAACGACGCATAACACTCAAATAATATTCTTTGTTAACAGTAGTTCCGGCGGAACTAATTCATAGTGCATGACACTACGATAACCAAAGAAAACTGTTAACATTCTCTTGATTTCTGAGCGACTTTGGCGCGGGTTTTTCGGTCTTGGCTCACCCTTTGGCACGACATTCCCTCGATTGGTCGATTATTCGGGTAAATTCAAGTGTCAGATATTCAATACACTACAGCGAAAAACGGTGTTTGTAGTCCAACGAGTTATATGTAATAAGACATTTTGAAATTTAAGTCAGCGATCTGACTAAATTAGTTAAAATTAAAGCCAAAAGAATTGCTAATTTTATCGTGGACTCAATAGGTCATACCTATCACTGCCGTGATTGCCATGTTGGAAGAAATAACATACACAAAAATATACCGTTGGCATGGTGACTTTACACAATAGTCATCTGTCTGTCCACTTAGCAGTCTGTACTTGCACATATTGCTGCTATAGTCCGCGTAGTACTTAATCACATTTACAAACACTTAACATATACGAATATAATTTTTCACTAAACGAATTCCATAGTTACACGTAAAATTTCCGCAATATTGAAGTACCACTAATGGCAGTTATAGAGCTGAAATTCAGCAGTTTAGGACAGCTTCAGATCCGTTTTATATTTCAAGACGTAAATCATCAGAATTTTCTAAACATAAGGCCATCCGTTTGGTGTGTTCGCAAGCACACGTAAATACAACACACTTCTAATAGACATTTGGATCAATTTTTTTTTTTCAGTATAATGTGTGGAAATTTGCTAAAGCTTGTTATAAAAAGAAGGAACGGACGATTACGTTTCGTCCATGAATAAAGTTCATATTTGATTAAATTATTTCGTATATAAGGATTGTTACCACGCTAGTGTAAAGAAAACGTATGTGATATTTCTGAAGGACTTCTATGTGTACAAAAATTAACAATTGGGTTTGGTTTGTGGACTGACAATGTAATTTTTGAACATGAGAATGGGATTGCAGTTACCAATCAATGCAGATTGCTAGAGAAGTATAATTGTTGGTCTTTTTTTTAAGCAACAATTCGATGATATTGGCTAGAGCGATATGTAGCTTCAACAAAATGGTGCGACAAACCATACATTTCGTGCCAAAATTAATTTATTGGTAGAAAAATTTGATGATCGTGTAATGTCTAAAAATGCCGATGTAAGCTTGACACAAAGGCCTCGCGATATAACTCTATTGAGCTTTGTACTTAGAGGTTATGTTGGAACGTCGCCTTACTCCCAAAAAACGAGGAACTTTCAATGATCTTATGCAACAAGATTGTTTGCATTACTGGTAAAACAAGAGCAGAATTATGTGGAAAAGCTTCAAAAATTGGTGTTCCGGGACGGAATTTTTGCCGAAGCCCAGTGGTAGTCATTCATATGAAATTGTTATTAAGTCAAAATGACATAAATCAATATATAAAATAAAAAAGGTTGATATTGATATCTTTTCCGCTATTTGATGACCCTATACTATGTCTGCGATTGATAAAACATCGCTTGAGATGACGTGTATTCGTCTGAGTCGTCAAAATATTATATATATAGGTTTTGTACACAGGCTTTCCTTTCACACTGCAAAAGAATTCAATTCATTTCCATTAATATATGAAGGTAGAGACGCGGGAAACTTTGAAATATATGTATTATTGTGGGACGTGCTGTGTGAGAATATTTGATTAAATCTACCCAACCACAGCTTGTGGTCCTGTTTGTGCTCAGAGGTTGATAACTGCAAAGCCTGCGCACTTAGCTGCGATAATTTAAATAAATTCACGGATGGATAGATATATACCAGTACTGCTTAGGTACCAATTTTTAATATCGCATATTAATGTATATTCTTTGGACAGTTTCTGCAATCTTTCGGGTATATTGTGCAGCCTTAAAGAAAATTCCTTTCACTTACTTTATTGAATTCTCTTCGAGTAAGTTAAGATCAATGTCATTAGGCTATCAAAAGAATGCCGTTGTCTCAACATGTACTAAAGAATTATAAGACCAAACTGACCGCGGTAACTAGCTTCGGCAATTAGTTCAGGCAATTAGTGAAAGTGACACATTTGATAAATGACCCATGCATACGTGCAGAGATAAGTAAGTAAAGTTAATTGATGGAAAACTATTATGACGATAAATTGCACGACTGAAAAATGCAACAATGTAACTTCAATAAAAAGTAAAAAACTCAAAATTCGGCAAAATAGGCTAAAAGAAAAAAAAGTATTCGCACAGCACCAACGTTTAAATACCTTACACCACTTCCCCTACTATAGTTCAAAATTAAGAAATAAGTAAAAATAGAATCACTGCCCATATGGAAATGATTTTTCGAAAAATCCTTGTACGTGAAAGAATGCAAAATGTGAAAACCAAATAATTTTTTTCCTTATCAAATATCTTCTTTTTTTACCATTTTCGTCACAGAATACCGAAAAAGTACACGTTACTGCTCTACAAAGGCTCACTTTTCATAAGAATCTCTATTGAGGAGACGATTTACTATGGTCCATATTGAATAAATTTACATGTCAAGTGCGTTCATTGATGAACGTTCATCATAAAATATGAAAATTAAATTCTTTTGTTTGCCTCCCTTTCTTTTCTAGAAAAATCCACAAAATGATTCAAAAATGGCTCCACATGATCCAAACTTTTCACTTTCATTCAAAATGCTGAAATACTGTTTTTAATCGGTTTTTGTCGAGGAATATTTAAAATAAAAATTTTAACGCAATAACGATGTTTTGAAAATAGAGCGTTGCACGGCTGGTGGTTGAGAAAAAGATGTCACATCCAAGCCATTTTCAATAGGTTTGCCTCCTGACGCAAACGCTATGAAAATATCACATTCGAAGTAATTAGGATTAAGGATCAGAGCATTTTCGCTTCTTTATATATGCACTCATATACATCTATAGAATTATTTTATGTGTTTTAGGGTGTGCATTGAACATTGATGTTGTAAAAAGTAAAAAAAAGTTTCTCTTCATTTTCAGTTGAAAATTCGAAATCTCAGTTTCGTACTGTACTCGTTCATTAAATAATTCGTTTATTAACTCTACACAAATTATGACAAATTGATATTTCTATCGTTTTTTTTTTTTGTGCCCTTTTTGTCATTTTATTTCATTCGGCGCAAAGAAAACAAAACAAAAAAACAATTTTAGTTGTAACGTTTCATAGTTAGCAGGAACTAAACTGAATTTTCCGTTTCCCGTTTAAATAAATGAAAATAAACTTTTCCATATGCAATAAATATTAGCGCGAGTTTGTGCGAGTATTGCCGCAAAAAAAGCTAAAAAATACATAAATAAATTATTGTAAATTATTATCTATCGTGATTATTCCAGTCGGGCGGAATTTGCAAACGAATTTTAAATGATAACTATCTGCATATCAATGTTCGATTTTGATTTTTATACCCATCAACGAAGGATAGTATGGTTCAATAATTTCGCCACGACGTTCGCAACACTTCAGAGACCCGTTTAAAGGACGTTTCCACGCCAACATCAATCGAGAACATCTCTGTTTTAAAAGTGAAAAAAGGAAATATAGAGCATTTTGCACATTTTACGTAAGCTCATTAACCCAGTCTATGTATAACGATAAAAATTTCCACGTTTATTCTATGGATGTACTTCACCCAATATTGTAGTACACCGAAATATTTTGTTTAGTTTTCTTATAAGATAAGGTCAAGTTGGTGGCCATAAAAGATATAATTTTCTTACTTGTTTTATATTCGAATTATTTTTCCTTTCACTTTTCTGGCTTTTAAAGGTTTTTTTTTTAAATATAAATCAACTTTTCGTCGACTCTTGAGGAAAACTTACAAATCTTGTACGATTAGACTATATATAAAATTCTTAAGAATTTAGAAAGTAAATAAATTGGTGAGAAAAAGGTTGCCTTACCGTATATGTGCGCTAATGGAATATTCTCTCTTATTACAAATCATCATATAAACCAAAATAAAATAAATTTAACCTCCCTCTCTCACTTCAGCTTTACAACGATTCTTTTCAGCCGCACTATACCTTAGGGTTTTCCAGGGATCCGTTTCTAAGAAATTTATATTTGTCATATTTTCCTTTTCTTTCTATTATTCCCTCTTAAAAGTAATGTTACTTACTCCTTACTTGATGTGTTCTTCGCATTCTAATACAGTCACAGCATCGCTGTAATCCAATTTGGGTAATATATCCTCAAGGATTTTAATCTGATGACGTCCTCTATAACAGACAGCAAATGCACTATAGCCAAGTCTACCTTTCGAGCTGTATTCAAACACTAGATTGATATTTTTTTCTTTTTATTACTATTTTACTAATTTACAAAATTTAAAGTCTGCTTTCACATCTTCAAGCGCCCACTCTTGTCGATCTCATTCCACAACCTACCCTTATGCTATACAGACGGACTTCGGACTTTGTTCTCCTTTCATAATTCTCTCTCAAAGTAGTGCTACTATGTAAGCGGAGGATTATGAAAAGGAATCTTAATTAACGGAATTCCGTTGTTATGAATAACGCTAGTCTTTTTGTGAAGAGCCGGGACAAAGCCGACCGACGGAAACCCCCTACACGTATACACGTATACACGCGGACGTCACAAACTTTCAAGTAAATGAAAATAATGCATCTTCTGACATGGAAATCCGCATATAGCAGCCGTATAGGTAAGCGCCCCGACTATCAAATCAGTGTGCGCAAGTTAAAATGTCAGTCGCGATAGAGGTGTGGATGTTTAGTCGGTAAAGACGTAAAACGTCTTAATTAAGCAGGCATCCGCTGGGCCGAGACCCCTCGCTATGTCTTTCGCTTTCACGAAAAGCTTTCTGGTACATAAGTCAACTACGGGATAATTCCTAATATTAATTTTTTTTCTTTCAAATTTTTCTTTCTTTTCATTACAAACTGCACCTAGAGTTTTTAATAACGTGACACGATTAAATTGGTTTTTTAACCCGGAATTTTGGAAAGTGTCGTGGTGGTCAACATAGCTTACTGCTATGCTTTAATAGCGTGTATATATTTTGCATAAAAAATATGCAGAAATTTTTAGTGAAAAAAAAAAAAATTATCTTTATATTTATTTTCTCGCCTTCAAGGAAAGCGTTAATAAATTATCACTAGGGCTTGATCTAAGCCTGTATATGCATGAGTAAGCTTGAGGTTGCAATTTAGCCATCAGTTCCTTCATCAATGGCTCTTTCATTACTCCAAAAAGTATTTTCTGTATGGGTATGCTTAGGTTTGGGAACAGGAAATCGCCAGAGGGAGTTAAATCAAATGAAGACAATGTTTGTGTTTGTGCGCCAAGGATGGTAATGATATTAATCAAAAGACTAAATATTAGATTAATGAATATGCTCATCAGCTTTGTACGCCACATACAAAAAATTTGAGATCTTCGTTTCGTACACAAGCTAGTCGATGGGTGTCAACTAAAATGAGATAAATCAATTACCACCAATCACAGTGCTTTAATGATTTAGATTGTTCATTGTAGACCTCTTGTAAAATTCTCCATGATTCAGGGCGTGAAATTTTTTCTACACCACATAACTTTATAGAAAATTTTTATTCAAGTAAATCTTACACTCTAAGAATCACAGAGTCTACAAGAGTGTAGTGGAACTTTAAATTAAGAGCGAAAACTTAAGACAGTGTTGCGAGTTAAAAAAGCAGAAAAAAAATTTTTATCTGTTATGTGCGTCTTGAAACTAAACATAAACCTTAGATACTGCATGTACTAGATAAAGTCGCTTTTAGATAACTTCAACTCTTTGTCTACTTATTATATTACAGAAAATTTTTGAGGGCAGCTGTGTGTGATGTAGCAACTTTGTGGTCTTTTTAAGGCTAGGTGCCACATACGAACACAACAAAAGGAGAAATTGCAAGGAAATTAATTATAAATGAAATATTTATTTAAAATACCCACAGAAGACAGATTGAGAACTAGAACTAAGGATTCAATCACGTACAACAAGAAAAGTTATGCGTGGGTCACCATTTCTATTTTCAGTCCTATAATGAAAAAACGTTTACTTGGCTTTAAAAATGCTTTATTGTAATCCAAAATATTCTGCTTTACGATATATGCATATTTGTATACTTTGGAACCATTTGTCATAGCATTTATTATTATTATTCCATTCCGCTTGAAACACCGTAAAAAAAGGAGTTTTGAAGGTACCAGCGGTGTCTTGCGGCGATAAGAATCGCTGTGCAAGAAATCCATTCTTCACACGCGTTTATAAGGGGAACTCATCGGATACCAAATGAGAACCGTATCGCGGATGAATGACGAATTCGATCTTCTAAATGTGTAAATAGTCGGTTGCTAGACGAGATGTTTAAAAGGTTGCACTTGTTATGATGAAGAATAATTCGATGGCGTTTGTTCGTTTTCTTTATTTCACTAAAGACTTCGGGCGTCATTCAAAACGATTGTTTTACGTCCCTCTAAAGACATTGTTGCTGCATGATCACTTTTTCCGAAAAGACAAGCACGTATTTGTTTCGAAGTGCTCCTGAGCCGAGCAGCTCTTACTGAGTTTGGCTCTTCTCTTGAAATGATCACAGAGTCGACTGCTCTCTGCTTTTCGGCTCGTATGCAAGGACCCATGATTCTTCACTTTTGTGACTTTGTATATGTCTCTTGAAACATCGCCATCACATTTCTTAAGCGCATGGTTCCACTAATCGACACGAGGATATTGTTGGGATTTTTGTAAAATTTTTGCGAATCTAACACACATACACATATTTCGACCCTGCTTTTACAGTTTTTACGCAACATCAATGTTTCCTGGCACAGTAATTGATTTTGCACAACCTTCACGACGGTCGCTAGTAAGCGAATGGTGGTCGCGATTAAGCTCGCTATATCAGGATAGAGCTTAAATTTTGTAAAAGTTAAAATACGTTGGTGCATGCATCGTTGTTTTGATAATCCATGTCGAATGAGACAATTTCAAATCACCATAAACCACATCAATAGCCGTCAAGTCACGAAATGATTTGAGGAAGATTATAGTCAAACATGTTAAACTTTCCAGAGGAAATTTCAAACCGTACCCAACAACGCTTTGGGTTGCCAGGGACGAAAATATAAATTGTGAACTACTTATTTGATTGAAGGTAAATTTATCTTTCTGTTTATTATTTTGTTTTGTTTTTAGATTCAACTTCAAACTAAATGTCTATGGCATCAGCTGAGCAAGTTACATTTTTAAATTAATGCTATATAACTATAGAGAAAAATAAACGTCAACATCCTTCTTTGCTAGGAAACTTTACCATCCAGGGAAAGTCAAAATGCAACAGAGTCTTTAACGGCCAACCGATAGACAAGTCTAGTTGATTTTCGCAATTAATTTGAGCAAAAAGGACAAACTCGAAACAACTCACTCTGGGCGAAGATATGAGATGCGATTCCTGATTTATTTAGCAGATTATAGTTATATCAGTTCTACTATTTGCGATTGATAAAGAATATCTACATTATTTCTATGTGTTATAAAAAAAAAAAATTATTATTCTTTTAGCGCAGAAGAGAGATAACTTTGTATCATTGTCAGCTTCAATTTTTTTTTATTTTTTTTATTTTTTGCATACCCGACCATTTAAATTTGTGTATGCACACTTAGCATAAGTATATTGCATGCATCAAATTTTCATTTCGTTGCTGGTTTTAACGGATATCATACAGAAGAAGAAGAAGATAAGAGCGAAAAGCTACTTAGAGACCATTATTTTACATGACAGGTTTTTCGGATTTAGTTTCATGACGTATGCATCGCTCATTACCGCTGGCATATTTCATAACTGTATCTCTTATGAATAGCAACAGCGTATTAGAAAGTTGTCAAGAAAAAAGATTGTGGAAAATCTGTCAAGGAAGTGCACAGTAACAGAAAATTTCCTAAAAAAAAGATAAAAAAATGAAAAACGAAATAATGTGAAGCTAAAAATCTTTATTATTATTCCTTAGAGACAAAAAATCAGAATACGTGCAAAAACGAAAATATTGGCTTTAAATTTGGCAGAAACATAGGAAACTCTTACATACAAATTGGCATTGAAAATGGATCAAATTAATCAAATCCGCAGCGCAATGTCAATTGGGAACACCTCTTCTCCCTGAATTTCTCGCTCATTACTCATAAACTACAATAGATACACAATAAAAATTTCGAGGTCTGGAAAAACCAGCCACGCTTACCTAATCTTATAGAGTATGAAAGTTTAGTTCTTGCCTTTTTTTTTAGTCTTTTTTAGGATTAAAGAAGTGAGTATAAATGATTCGACCTTGTTTTAATTCTCAGATACCTGGTACAGGATATGTTACTAAGCTGGTCAAATTCGTTTTATTTTACGAATTGTAAAAATACCAGGAAGCAATTCTCACCGTTAATATATTTCATAAAAGTTCAAAAATGCATTAATATAAACAATAAATAGGAGCTTTTGTAGAGAACTTAATATATATTATATTATGTTAGAAAAGTAGATTTCTATATCTGAAATTGAACACGGTTTAGTGGATATAAATGAAACAAGGTCACGTACAAATAGTTCAGCTCCACTGAATTATTTTATGTGTACTAAAGCTCTAGCTATTATAGATTATAGATGTACAGTGGAAAGCAAAACATTACTTATTTTCCTGTTAATCACAGTTATTTCATCAACTCATATAGATGTAGACGTAGATGTAGAAGAAGATTTGGGATAATTAATCTAAAATATATTTACATATTTAAATTAAAATAGGTTCTCTTCCTTGCTATCGCTTACAATCTTATAATCTTCTTCTCAAATCTTCTTTATTAAATTTTACGTTACACATATTTTTTATAGAGGCCGTTATTTAAGTGATGGAGATAGTTTCGCGGGAGACTTGAATGGTGTAGTGTAATTGTTAAAAGACTAATTGGATGAAAAAGCCTATCTTTGAAAGTTCATTGCGCCCTTCGTCAACTTTACTTTAATCGAATTTTTAAATATTATTGTTCCGACTGAAATTTAACTGTTTACGAATGAATGTATAAATGTAATATTGTTACGGAAATCCCAAATCCAGTTCATTCCAACCAATTGATTTTCCCAGAACAGAAAAGTTCCGAGAGAGGGATAAACCAAGTGTGAATTCGTGGCGCGCCATGCGGCTGCCGGTCGACAAAAAAGAAAGAAGTGGTAAAGCGGATTAACGGATTAAAAATGAAGCCATGAAGTTCGGTAATAGTAATACGCTTGCAAAAATGTATATAAATAGACTATTTACGGAAGGTAGCGTCAGTCGGACAAGAACATTTGAGTCAAAACGAATATTAGAGTTGAGAAGTCGAGAGTGTTGCCAAAGTAAAATGTAAATAATCCTACTCTTAAACAAATTGATTGTAAATAAAAGAGTCCTGTAGTGAAAACGTGTAAGTGTAAGGAGGAAATCTCAAAAAACGAATTTTGTAACAATATGAATAAAGTAGTACACATTAGGTTAGGTTAAATTACGTCTTATGATTTTAGTAAAGTTTACTAAATTTGAAAAATCTTTAACAAAATAAATTTTGTTGATATATGTTGTTTGCGTTAAGTATACTTTCCATTGGAGAAAACCTTATTAGGAATCAGGAAGAAATAATCTTTTGCTCTTGCGGTAAACTGTTAGTGAAATGCTTAAGAAATCGTTTGGCGATTAGTGATTTTAGAGGGTAATTGGTTTTGTAAATAGTTAAACTTTTAAGTAAAAGCGATACAAAAGAGCCTATGCAATGTGGTACCTATTGAGCGGTCATTGATTTATTTAGGACTGCGAGCTGAAAGTATGGCTTCTTTTCATGTCCGAAATACGATATCCATTTTTACACGTATCCCGTCATGTGCACCGTTTATAGTATATGGTTAAATTTATTTATACACTTAAAAAATTAAATTATATTATAAATTAAGTTATATTAGAATCTAAAAATGATTTGTTTCCAATATCCTATTTTATGTGATGTACTAATGTTTAATGTCTCTGTTAGAGACATGTACCGATAACGGTACACGAGGAATTTCAATTAATTGTCAATGAATATTTCAGTACTTAATTTCGGAATTTTCACATACCTGATGCTAGCGAAAAAGAGATATTTATGCATGTAATAAAAAATTAATAATAATAAAAAAAGTTCAAATTTAGCGAGAAACGTTTTAGTAACCCATTTCAGTAAATTTTGCGTTCTATTTACGCCACGATAAATTTTGGTTTTACTTAATTATGCGACCTTCGTTGTTTAGATTTGGAAATTCTCCTTTGTAATTTAATAACATTTTAGACACGAGCACAGCAAATGCAATTTCTTTATATATAATCGTTGGAATCTCACTTTCTTTTATATCATATCATATACAAATTGAAAACGTTTCCAAAAAAACAAACAACAACAATACAAATAGCAATTATTGGAGGATCTTCCGTTAATCTCAATCCATCAATAATATGTACGCCAAAAGTTTCGACGAGAAACGTGAAAATGTTAATTAATGAATGATAGAAAACTTTCATATTTTAATATTCTATTAGTTGTTGGCAATAAAGAGAAAAATGCGGACAAAAATCGTAATTGTGTTCCGTTAAACTGCAGATTGCTTGTTAGGTGCATTTGTAAGCGCACACAAGCATGTATGCACTGTTAGTCGCTGTCTATAATAAAAAGGAAAAAATGTCTTAATTCTTTTTTCTTTCCTTTTTTTGCGCTACATATGAAACGAATAGCTTGTGAACTTGAGACATGCACATAAGACAGGTTCTAAACGGGCAAGGTTTCGACTTATTTCAACTCTCTAAATATCCAGGGTTCCGTGACTATTATATGGAAAAACTGCTTGATTATCAGAAGCATTAACTGAAAAATTTGCCAAAATTATTTGTTAAAAAAACAGACAACAATAAAAAACAATGTAATCACTGCTCTCTCCAATCCCACTTTTAAAGGATTGTTTTTTTACCACAAACCGCATACGTCAAATACAATTCGTTTTGCATGCTGGTATATAATTTAAACTTAGCACACAGATTAAAACTGGGTTAGCATTACTTGTTTTGAATAGAATTTATGTAACTCTCCTCAAGTATATCCATACATACCATGTAAGACACCGAGGTCTAACACCAAGCGTTGAGGATTTCATTTGAGTTAAGCTATGAACTCATTATCGTGCAGCCCTTCATTGAATTCTAAATAACACAAAATAACACAAAAATACGACGTCAAGTGCACTCCAAGCGAACAATTCTCAATGGCGGACATCTAGTATTACTAAAGAACTATTAGACGATTATGTCTGTGATGTACTGTATTTTAAAATAATTCTTAATTTAATTGTTTGATGAAGTGTTTTGGCATAATGGAAACATATGTAATTTGCTGCTACATGGTTTACTTAGCAAATGCTCAAGGATCCAATAAAGTATAGAACATGTACCATATACCACAGTTAACCATTTTCTAACGATGCGTTCGCCTCTTATGTAAGTGTTCGTAGTTTACGGTGGTTATGATGGAAATAGATTGAGTTAGTACGGCTTTTACTGAGCTTCTGAAAATCCGCTTGTGGCCGCTAAGGTTCAAAGTTCACTTGAGATATAATTAACCGATAATAGGATTAAACTGTTGAACGATTGTTTAGTGGGTCGGGCTAGGTATCCGAAAGAATTATCTGGGTTGGTGTTATGTGGACACTGTATAGTAATTACAAACTAAAAAGTAACTCAATGGTTTCCGATAACACACATGGTCAATACAAAGGCATAACCGGCTACTCCTAGTGAGAGCAAGAACATTCCCTACCAATAAGGACACCTCGCTACTACTAGAGGGAATATATCAGAAAAGGGCTAAGGGCATTTCTATCCCCTCTGCATAAATAAACTCTCAACCCTCTGCAAATTTTGAGGTCACTATAACCACCAAAAAAATCCTTGAAGAGCTCTTCCCAGCAGAGAGGAAGGAAGAGCTACGCGCCTATATTCTGCAAGAATTAAAACTGTGAGCAGCTATCCTACATGGAGCAATTCTCCTTGGGCTGTCTTATCTTAATGGTTCATAAGATTTCGGAGTGTATGGACTATGTTATATGTGGCTAAAGCAGACTTCCTCATTGGATTGTCCCTACTCCTTGAAATACCATCAAATTTTTCTCCATCGATTTTCAATATCTGCAAAGAAAACCGAAAAACCACCGTTATTGCTTTGGTGCATAAGAATCTACACAGATCTGTTCAAAACATCTGGATTTCCATAGTCGATGAAAGAAGTCTTCAATCGGAGACCTTCACATACTCTAAATGGCTTCTCTATGAAAACTTTTCCGCGAACACCAAAGCAGTGCAGATTTTTTCATTTTTTTAAACCTTACAAGTTCCGATCGAATTGAAATCTGTGGACCCTTTCTAGGAATCGTAGAAAATTTTTGAGAGCAATGGCAGCAAAAGGACAGATTTACTAAAGAATATAGAGATTGGATTTTCAATATATGATGACTTGTGCAGCTGCGTTTCTTTGGTAAACGTCTAGGATGGCTGATTGATGATTAGTTCTGATCGCAGGACATTTTCTTTCCCATATAGCTTTACTTTAAAATAAAAGAAAAAGTTCTATTCGCTCAGTTACAAAAACAATTAATTGAAACAAATTCGTATTCGCAGTGACGCAAAACGTTTTTGTGTTTTGCTGGGAATTAAATTAGCAGCTTAGTAAGAACATGACCTCATTAAAGTACATACATGGCTGCGCAACAATTTAGTTTCCATTTGCACTACGACATATTAAATTAATCAGGACTTTGTCTTAAGGGAACAAAATATCTAGCTAAAGCCCATTTAACACGTAGCACACGCGCTTGATTACAAGTAAAACAAAAAAAAGAAACAGCCAGAAACTACCCCAGCATTGAAATTAAGTAATCAAATTGTTTTTCCGAAAGAGAATAAGAGAAAAATAAAAATAAATAAAAATTCCCAAGATGCACATATTTCCAATTTGATTTTCTCCTAGTTCGACAAATCCCTTGATACAATTATGAGTTAAAGGTAATGAAATTGAAAATAGAAAGAAAAACGGCCAACTATACATAGAGAGAAGAAATAAAACAAGTAAGAAGATTAAATTCGGTCGAATTTTTTGTACCCATCGCAGTTATCCTAAAAAAGACAAAAGAAGTATAACGACAAAATTTTCGTGCTCTATAATGAGGAGAAAGAAGATTTTGTTGTATAGGCATCTGGGGTTTATAGACGTATCCTTTGAAATGTTTATGTCAATTCCAAATTTTTTTGCAAATTTGTAGGCGATATCTTCATTTTCGCTAACGGGACAATGTTTATCACAAATACAGACAGTCGAACAGGCGGACATATTTAGGTGCATTCAAGATTTCAAACTGGCGAAGAATTTATATACTTTATGGGGATTTTGAAGCTTGTTCCTGCGCATTATAAAGGTATTGAAAAAATAATTAAATTTTGATACACTATAATGTTGGATAGGCGTCGCCCATAGAATTTGCGTCAAAGTTTTTGTACATTTATTTGCTATCTATGTCTATGAGTAATGAGCAAAAAATCAATTTTTCATTGCTTTTGAAAAACAAAGGTGTTCTCAGTTCACGTGGTTCTGTGGGCGTGTCCTTCGATCGATTTGGCCCATTTCCAATAAAAACTTGCGTGCAAAAACTTCCAATGCTTCTGTCAAATTCGAACTCGATAGCTCATTTTTGAGGCGAGGAGTGTGTTACAACACACAGATGGCCAGACGGATAAGCTTAAATCGATTTAGGATTTGATGTTGATCAAGAATATATATAGGCGTCTCTGATGCTTCCTTCTGGACGTTGCAAACATTTTGACAAAATTTATACACCCCTCATCTTTCGGTGATGGGTATAAAAATAAAGAAAACATATATCTGAACATTTCAAGTGCTACCTGTAATGGTGGTGATGGTGATGCTGTCTAGTGCTCTATGCTTTGGTTACATTTTCAACCACTTGATTACCCCAACATGGAATATTATAACTAGAGTGAAAATAAAAAAAACAATAAAAAATGGAAAATTAAATTCAGTCGGGACCGAATCTTTTATACCCATCACAGTTATCCTGAAAAAGACAGAAGAAGTACAAGAACAAAATTTTCGTGCTCTTTAATATGCAGTGGGTGCAATTGATTTCTTTTATTTTCAAAACAAAGTTTCGGTCAATTCAAAATTGTTTTGCAAATTTGTAGGCGATATCTTCACATTGGCTAACGGGAGAAAGTTTATCCCAAATACTACAAAGTTTCGCAAATAGACAGACGGACATACGAATAGGCGGACATATTTAGCTACATCCCACATTTGAAACTGGCCAAGAATTCATATACTTTCAATATTTCCATTTTTGTGCACAAATGCTACAGCATCGTCCATACTATATGCGATAAAACTTTTGTACTTTTTTTGCTATAGTTTGTGAGTAACGGGCAACAAGCCAATTTCTCATTCTTTTTGAAAAACGCGGTTTTGGGGACGTTTCCTTCGGCCGATTTGGCCCATTTCCAATACCATGCCAAATTCGAGATAGATAGGTTCAGGAGATTGTTTACAAGAGACATTACGCAGATGGGCAGACAGACGGCCGGACAGCTTGATAGACGGATATGCTGAAATTGATTTACAGTGTGATGCTGATCAAGAATATATATACTTTTTGGGGTTTCTGATGCTTCCTTCTGGGCGTTGCAAACCTTTTGACAAAATAAATACACCCCTCATTCTTCGGTGATGGGTATAACAAGAAAAAGAAAGCAGCGACAGCAACTACTCCACAACCAACGGAAAAAATCTGTTAAGATTCGCAGTTCATTTCGGTAGTTAATAACGAGAATTTTCTTTTCCACCTCTCTACATTTTGACAGTTTGATTTATGATGCTACCGCTTCATTATCTACAATACTTTATAATAATTTTTGTAAGATGTTATGTTGGTTGGTTAGAGTTTCTTTGGTTTCTCAAATCAATTATAAGTTTTAAGTAAATACGAAATTTTGTGCAAATAAGTTTTACAGTGAAGCGGAGCGTAGAGATTCAAAAAGGAAGGATTTCTTTCCATATACAGGGTGTGATAAGATAACTAACTAAAATCCGAGAAAATATACACAAAAGTCTGATATTAAGCATAATTTTCATATCAATATTATCAATAAAAAATGTTTTCCTTTTTATATATAATACTCGCACACAATAACTATGAGCATCCAATTGCATGAAATTGTGGAGATATTAATTTATTTTTCTTTTCATCAATTGAAATATAAGTTTTCAACCGGTTCAGTTTTCCGTCAAATGAGTAATATAAGACCTTTCAAGTCGTCAGAAGCCGTCAAAATTTATATATCCGTTATTGCATTTATTTTCATTTATGCTTTGATTGCAAATTAATCAACTGATGTTATTTCTCTTATGGGATTTTATAGGTTTTAAATTAACGTTTATTTTGCTATTTAATATCGAAGAGGATCGCTGTCGTGATAACGATGAATATATGCGAATATGAATATACATCCTGTATCTATATTTTTTTTAATCTCTGATAACGAAACTCAAATAGTCGTGGACCCACACATTTCTTCAACACAACTATAAATAAAACGATGCTCAGTGTACGCGAAATGTATCTATACTTATAACTGTAATTTAAGTGTGAAACTAGATGCACGCTACACATAATTTTTGTAATGGTGTAGTGTATTCGATAGTATAGTGTATTTTTTAAAAGTTGATTTTATTTAACTAATTATCGTTCAACGTTAAATAATTAGTTAAAACGCTAAAAAGTATACCGTATATTTGTGAATTAAAATTGTTGTCATTCAAAGTAGATTTTGACCGTGTTTATGCAGAAAAAAATGAATAAATGAAGAAAAAACACAAATACAAAACTAGAAAAATCTTTCTCTCGCCCGATTGCCCCTTACTTCTCACAAAAAAAAAAAAAAAATGTATTCGTACTGACTTGCCAACTATAAGCAGGAACAGTGTCAAGGGTGTTTATAAAACTCATTGAAAAGTTTGTCAAGTTTTCATATAAGATTTTACAAAGAATAATTAATGATGAAATTTTTCAAATGTGTCCAAAAATTTGTAAGATTTTATTTGAGAGAGTGTTAAAAATATTTGTAAAAGCCAAATAAGAGGAAATTAATTTTTGATTAATGCCTTTAGCAAAATTAAATAAACGACTAAATATAACTAATTATGAAATGGTAAATTACATTTTTAAGAAAACTTCCAAAATGTCCCTTCATTATTAATCAAGTTTTATCTACTCCCTTATCACAACAGTATTAATCTAATTACCTTCTATTGTATTAAATGCGAACAATTTAACTTTTTTCTTAAATATAATTAAGCGTATCTATCTTTCGCTTATCACGCGCATACATATTTTTTGTTGTTATACAAAATACTAGTTTTAAGATTTTACTTAGGTATGGGTGCGTTCGATTTTTAACTTGAATTCTTTAGTAAACATGGAAATGTGAAGCCGAAATTTTGATGGAAAACATTCATGTTTGACAAAAAATGTTTTATTCGAAGTATTACCCATCGCTAGTTGTAGATGCCCGGTAATTTGTGATCGCCACGACAAAAAAAAAAAACCGTTACTCTCTGGAGGCAAACCAGCCCTCGAGTCATTTTCATACATTTTTGTAAGCAGTGAAGCGGTGCCCAGCAAGTGCGTCTTTCATGCCTGCAAATGAATAGTAGTTGGACGAGGGAAAGTCTGGTGAGTAAGTTGTATGAGCTAACTCATCCGTATTGCGTGCATCTAACGTGTTAAAAAGTTATTTTCTCGTATGGATAGATAGACGGATGTTATGTAAAAAATTCCACGGTTTTGCTTTTCTTGATATAATGGTCGTTTGAAGAACAATTTAATATAATTTATGTCAGTATGGTTTGATTATTAACCGTTTCATCATTCTTCAACGGCTAATAACAGACCACAACATTCTGGTCCCAGTAAGCACAAAGCATCGCCTTTCTGTCAAAGCGACTCAGTCTTACGATAGATGCTAATGGTACGCTTGGATCGAGTCATGAATTTTTGCACCTAGGTTTCTCAAAATAAATCCGCTTTTCATCCTGAGTAGGGGATGACCTGTTTTTGTTCTTCTCTGCGTCATGATATGTGTTGGTATTATCACTTCTCCTTGTAACCTATGAAAAAGAAAAAACACAACTTGAGACATGTAAGCAAAGAAACACGGCAGCAAAGGTCATATATGGGGAAATTTCGCTTTTAGGTGTACATAGTTGGTAAGTAAAGAAATAGAGATTTCTGGCTTTATTAGTGACGAAAAACACAAAACGTCACTTACACAAACACATGAGTATGTTAGTGGAAGACTAAAAAACTCTATTGTTTCTACTGTTTTTGACAACTTTCGCACAAGTTCTTGAATTGTGGTTACAAATTCTTAGGAGATTTAAGAAAGCACCGTTATTTTTTTATCTCGCTATTTCATGTAAAATATTATTTATAGGAGAGCAAACAATTTGATTATCTGTCGTTAGCTTCCTTGATCATGAAGCTTATATCGGCACTCAATCACAAGTTCATTTGGGAAAGAAGAATATGTAAGTCAAACATTATATGCATACACCAATGACTTTGTATATAAAACAAATTGTATATATGTATACGTACACTCAATTCTTTAAGAGATCGCCAACTCCATGAGTAATACCCAACTTTCTGAACTGAATTCCGATATTGTCAACTCAACTGCCAAAGAGTAAAACATTCATCATCTAGCCCACACTAAAGAGCTATTTTTCCTTCTATTTTAAAGCGGTAAGTATAAAGGGCAAAAAAATGTTCATGCTTATTCTGCTTTTACTATATATAAGTTTTGGTCTGCACAAAGTACGGAAATCGTTACGAAAGATTGCAAATTCGTGGAATGCAAATTCGTATATGTCTCTTAAGTTTTCTGGAACCTTGCAAATACGCTCGTATTTAAGCAACAGAAGATAAGGGACGGGAAATTTGCGACAAGTGTGATTAAATTGAAAGCTTACTTCGTTAATAGAACTTTCATTTTGTTACATTGATTTATTAAATGTGCTAAAAATGTTGCTAAAAATTCTAAAAGCCCTAAATTAATGCCTAATATACGTTCTTTTATAGTAACGAAATCTAAATTCCATTGTTGTGCTTGCGATTAAAGTATCATCATCAAAGAGTAACTCCTTTCTCAAGAATGTCAATATCATATGCAGCATGAATTATGCTACAAGTTATACATATATTGACATCTCAATAAAGCTTCTGACTGTTCCTAACTTTCTAAAAATTATTTGTCTTTACTTTCATAATTTTATGGAAAAGTGTTGACACACACACTTTGCACACATGTATATATATATATATATATATATAATTCAAATTAAAATCGTAAATCTTCCATTAATTTTGCATGTAATATATATGTATATATATGCATGTATATATATATATATATATATGTATATATATGTTGTATTCATCCCTTTCTTTCTTTCTTTATCATTAACTCATAACTGTAGAATGAGGCTTTTGCTGATATTGCAATATATTTTGTGGTTTCATAAATTGTGGTTTTATTGGTTAGAATTAGAAAGCAGGCAGTAAAAGTTATATGCGGTTTTTAGAGATAAGGTTGACACCATTGTCACTTTTATGTACACGTAATACAATGAAATCTACTAAGTATTTACCTTTGTCGCCGCTTAGCCCTCTAGGGTAAATTTTAATTGACTTATGAACAAGCGATACATAGACGAAGCAATGACCATCAATGTAATTTCATATTGGGTGAACATTAAGCAGCTGCTTCTAAACATTTTTCTTAATTATACGAATTAATCAATTTTCCAACCGACTCAAGACAATCAGCACAAGCCCAAATCCTCTAACCGATGCAGCGTATAACATGAACGTAACAATGCATGCAGAAACGTGTGCATACAAGAATGAACTAATAATCGTCCTTTACATTTTGTAATAAACGGATATGTCTAAAAAGATTCATGTGCACTTACAAAATAGAAATGCATTTTAAATTCACACACAAGTGTATACAATGTAATTCTCTTGATTCAATACGTTTTAGTTTTTTGGAGGCCTTAAGGTGAAAAAGTGCAAATTGCAAATTGCTCTACAAAATAGTTGAAAAGACAAATATATATGTATTTAACTAAACATGCATATATACGTACATATATACATACAACATATATATATATTTATTATATTTATGTTACATAATTATAAATACGTACGCTAGGCGCACATGCCACTGCCTTATTCTTCTCTCACATCCTCCTGTAGATTTCTTACGTTCCGTCTCCCTTCCTCTCCTGCTCTCTTTATCTATCTGCCTATCTGTCTATATGTTGTCGCACTGTCTGTTTTCCTATCTCTCTATGTATGAGTATCTATGAGTTTTAAATTCGTTTCTAATCTGAAATTTATGACCGTCAGTTGGTTGGAGGGAAGCAAATTTTACCCACATGCACTCGTCCCCCGACAAACAACATTTTAACAAATCCATTTGTGTTGTAGCAAAACCAAATTGAATATGTGCAATTTTAAGCAAACATACGCATACACTAGCAGTCATGTACCTAATGAACGTATGGTTGATGGTATTTGTATTCGTGCATACTAATATATATATATGAATACCTTAAAGGCATCAAGTATTTACGTATTCATGTATACATATATGTCTATCATTGCTTGAACATATAGACGCGCGCGCAAACACACGCACACAGAAAATCACAAAACAAGCATACAAGGAAATTTACATAATCACAGGTGCAATGTAAATCTTACGCCAGAGGGTATTTTGTGTGGCGATACATATTAATGAGCGCTTGTGTTAATGTTGTTTGCTCTGCGTATGTATGCGTGTATGTGTTTTTATGAATGTGTTTGTTATCTTTCTCAGCCTTACTATCGTTTTACGTCATATATAAAGCCTCTTTCATATCTTTTGTGGATCTAAAGGACATTTAGTAGAAGCCTTATGAAATTGTTGTTGCTGTTCTTGCTGTTAATATTGTTATTGCACCATTTATTACTCTTGTTTGGCGTTAAGCGTCATCTAGACATTTAACAATTGTTTTGTGATTATTTTACAATCGATCCTTTATATTTATGAGCAAATGTATGCTGGCCTGTAACAGTTCCTTCCAGGGTGTAATCCATAAATCCGCGCGTACGTCAACTAGAGATTATTTTCGAATTTTCATTTACCATTATTTATGATATGGTAAAGATAAAGATAAAAATCATAAAAACAATGTAACGAATCTTTTAATTCAGAAGTGCAAACGTGATCAAGAATTTAGTCATTTATAGATATATACATATATACAGATATTTTTTATTATATCTATATTTCTGGGGAGACGAAAACGCTTGCTTATATACGAAGATCATTGAAAAATAAAGTAAAATCATTTTAAAATTATGTATTGAGCCTGCTTGAACAAAATAATTTCATTTAATTTAGTGTTAATTTTTGTTTATATTTTTCTTTTCTTTTCTGAAAGTTTTGTACAATTTGTTACACTGACAAATTTGTCGTTGCTGGTCCTTATTTAAAGAATACTTTATTCGTTATTCTTTGTAAACTGTATCTCGAAAATCCCGTAATATAATAGGTGCTTACATGTGTTTTTTGATCAGCGATATCTATTGGTAAAAATGATAAAGTAATGCGAAGTATCAATGTACACAACGATTAAATTCGCCGATTTCATCCTTTCCCTACACGAAATACCAGCGTTATACATTTAGTATTATTGAGTTGTTCAGTACATAAACACGCTAATCATTGCCCAAAATTGCATTTTCGACATTCATCACTTTTGTTCTTCGTTTTGAAGCAATCTACTGCCGAAACCTATCAAACAATTTGAGAAGATTATGGTGATTCCTCTCCAGCATAACGCAATTGTCGGTTTTGGTTTCAACGGTTTAAAAGTGGTGGTTTTCATGTTGAAGACAAGACAAGAATGGCCTAGAGAGCCAAAGAAATTCAAAGACTATGAATTGGAAGATTTATTGGACGAAGGGCGACCGTAAACTAGCAAAGAACTATCTGGAAGCTTAGAAGTTGATGAATCAACCGTTTTTAGACATTTATATGCGATGCGGAAGTTCGAAAAGGAGGGAAATTGTCCACCACACGAATTAACTGAAAATGCCATTTCGACATCAGCAATCGGGGTCTCAACATCGCGGTTTTATTGTTTGCCAGGCAAAACAAGAACAATTTCCTGTAGCCTATTGTGACTGGCGATGAAAAGTGGAACTACGACAATCCTAAACACAAAAAGTCATGGATAAGTCCAGCAGGACCATCCACATCGACACTGAAACGGAATATTCGTGGCCATAAAATTTTCCAGTCCACATGGTGGGATCACCAAGCTGTAGTGTAGCTACAAAAACCGAATGAAACGGTTACTGTGGATGTCTACCGACGTCAATTGGACAAACTGAAAGATGTATTGTTAGAAAAAAGACCAACAAAAGTGGATAACTGACGCAAAGTCATTATCTTGCATGATAACGCTCGGCCACACGTTTCAAGAGTTGTCAAGAATATAATGTTGCTGCTCGAATGGGAAATTCTGCCGCATCCACGTACTTTACCAGACATACTGCCTTCTGATTACCATTTGTTCGTATGAATGCAATATGGCTTGGCTGGTACATGATTTCGAAATGCTGAACAAGTGCGAAAACAGATCGATGATGAGATGGCTGACAAACCAATATCGTTCTATCAACACGTTATCGCCATGTTGCCAGCAACATGGGAAAAAGTTGCAGAAAATGTTGGAAAATATTTCGATTAATATAAATTGCACCAACTTTTCGCAATAAATATTATTTTTTTTCCAAGTGAGAAAATGATCAAAGCACATGCAAGCACCTAATACTTTTTATACCTTGTGGTGCACATGTGTGTTAAGTTTGTACGGATGTATGCACCATTCAGAAGGACTTGAGATGAACGGAACTTTCATTATACCGGTCGATTCAAAATCACTTTCTATATTAAATTAAGTTTTTTTGTCCCTTTTTGGGTTTTCGAAATCACGTTGAACCCATAGGACATAGTTTGCGAAATATTTCGATGAAACTAGGCACACTGGCGTGTTTTCATCCAAGAACGGACGCTATCTAAAATGGTTCGGATTGAATATTTTCCCGCTTTGCACATAACGCCTTATCGGCAATAATCGTTATATGAATAATTGTGAAAGGATGTAGGGTATTTAATAGCGAACTGATCATCAAATCATTTTACGGATCCAGCTTCTAATGAAACACGTTTATTGTTCTGTTATTATCTTGGCATTCAATTTTATCAGTTTGTTTTATTTTTTCCGCTTCTCTCTTGCTCTGCATGGTCCCAGTCATGAAAGAACCCAATTATAACTGTTACACTTTTTATTGTAGTGAAGTCTGAGTATACTTTCTAATAGTTAATGAGTATTTTCATTTACGATTACCATTTAACCTTCAACAGAGGGAAACCACAAACCAAAGTAACGTCACTCGGGAGGATTATTAAGTATATATTTAGGTGTTACGAAGAAATTACTTTTGAGAATTTACAAAGTTGGAATTATTTATACGAGGCATGTTTCATTTAAGGAGCTCTGGTGCTCGTCGCGTAGCTTCGGCAAACTTTCGCTTTCCAAAATAGAACAAATTTTTCTTTTGCTTATTAGTGATACCCCTACAAGAAATACAACGATAGAAATTTGCATTTATATTTTATGGATGGTCGTGCAGCAATTGCATAAAAATGGAAAAAATCGCCCACGCCTACTCAATAATATTAAAATTGCATTCTTCCATCGAAACGTTTGCAACCTCCAGAAAGAAGCTTCAGAAACTATATAAAGCTCACGTATTATTGACTAGTATCAAATCTCAATCATTTGTCAGACCGTACGTCCATCAGTCTATTAACTGCTGATCCCAAAAATGGGCATATCTGTTTCAAATGTGGCTAAAAGACAGGAAGCTCTTACACGAAGGTTGATATTGAAAATTGACCAAACCGGTAACAGTCCAGTATAAAGGCGAGTCCTTTTACCGATTGAGTACATACTGTCTTTATGGGTCCCTGCCCATAAACTAAAATGGCCATACGATATAAATTTCCACTTTTATTTTCCAAGAATAGAAAAAATCACCGACGCAATTTTATAGAATATAAAAATTTAGTTCTTTCCTCTTGATTGGTCGTTTTTAGGATAGGTATAAAAGGATGGGTATAAAAGATTCGGTCGCGGCCGAATATAATTTACGTACTTGTTTTTTTTTTATTTGACCAACGGTCACGGTGTTATCCCCTATACGTGTGGCACGATGTTGATCAGAAATAGTTAGGATAATGCGAAAAAAATAAGAACTGGCCGCACTCGGTAAGTATCAATTCTTTACTAATTGAGCGCTCACTATAAGTACGAGTAAGTATGGTCTAACGCACTGAAATTTGAATCCATAAATATCGACTTGGTAGTCGCGACTCTTATCTACTCAGCTATGGTCACACCTAGAGAAATTCATAAGTTTTCTGAGAAGTGTTCACTTTTGTGCGTTTATCGAGTAGTTGACTAAAAAAGTTCAGTGCTTAATCAAAAAATTTATTTGTTAATAGATATTGTGTAAATTAAATTATGATGAAAACACTACAAGTTTCTCTAGATAATGGTATTTGAAAGATATTGTAAAAAATTGTGAATGAAAAGAATAAAAATTATAGGAGCTATTTGACGAAACGCATTTTGTACTTTTGAAAGGTTTCTTATTATAATATAATAATTTTTTTCTTAATTTTTGCTGCCAGTCTACAATCCCGAATCCCAAATCAAATATTATTTCTTTCTCTTGACGACTTCCTTGATAGAAGGTGATGTATTTGCTGCATCTGTCTAAGACAGAATCGTACAGCGTATACTTTGCACCCTGCGAAATGAGAGAGAAACCGGCAAGAGGGTATATAACTCTTCACCTGAATTCATAATTAAGATCAAGAACTTTCCTAACTGTTAATTTCTTAACAAAAGTATTGACAATTCTCAAATCATTCTCAGCGTCATGCCGAATCAATGATAATCATTTTAGGTTTTTAGGCTCTTCTTACGTTAAATAATGCCTCTGCCTCTGTTCATTTAATGTTATATGCCATAACAGTGGTGCATTATTAGGCGGGGTACTACGCCTTCTGAGATTTCCCGCATAGATATATGTAGCAATCGCGATTTTGATGTTATTACATTATTTCGTTTAAATTTAAAAAATTCCCGTGGACACCAAATTGTTACGGCTTATTCTCAATTTTCCGTAGGAACTGTTGCTTGGGGTTAAAAGTGTATATATCTATAACTTGGTGTTAAATTTTGATAACTATACGCAGAATAGTCGGAAAGCGAAATGAAGAAATTTTGGCGAGCGATCGAAAATCTAATATCTAAAATATTCAGACATTAAATGTAATTGTGTGGAAATAATAAAAATAATAATAATATTTTAATTTGTATTCCAGAAAGTAATTTGTATACAGCAAAGTAATAGAGAGTTCAATATGCTTCAATTCATCGACTTCCTTCTTTCACACTAATGCGTATTTGCATAGTAGCATGCATTATGCATCATGCATAGTATATACTGTTATTGTTTTTCTCTTCTATATTCATTCAGATATCAGATCACACAGCAGATATCCATTTCAGATTCATCAAACGATATAACAGGTTGGTTTTTGAGTAATTTTGTATTGTTTTTTATTCAAAAAACAAATAAAGCCGCTACAGTGGAACTTGGAATGTATTTATTTAGTAAGAAAGAAACGATGAATGTCAAAGAATTGCTCTTAAGTCGGTTAAAATTTCTTTATCGGTTTTGTTTATTATACCCTACACCGCTTGTGGTGCAGGGTGTATTAACTTAGTGCGGTCGTACGTAGCACGCAGAAGAGCTTAAGATAGACCCACTTTTTATTATACCGATCGATTCAGAATCATTATCTGAATTGATCTAAAGTAAAGATGTATGTTAGGTTTAAACTTGTACTACATTAGGTGGCGTTTTCGGCCCGCTTCTCCATGAATACGCACTCGAAAAATGTACTTTTATATAGAAACAAGATATAATTTTTGTGTTGTAGAATAAAAATAAAAATTGTGTTGGACAATGCGGTGTAGAGCATTTAATGGCTGCCTTGCCGGAGTATAATGTTCTTATTTGTTTTTATTTATATTTATTAACTTTCAAATTTGTAGCGAAATATAATATTAATTAACTTCAAATAGACTATGACTATCTTTGGCAGTTAGTAAATAAAGTGGTACGTTAGAGCCCATCGCGGTTATTACAACTGCTCAAAACAAAAGAATAGTTTACAATTATGGCAAAAGAAATGAGCGGTAAGTTGTGTCTCTAAATGCAGTTTCTACGGAAAAGACATTCAGGCAGTCAGGCATGCGTTTATAAAATTCAATTAAAAATTTGCATCTTTATCCAAGCCATAAAAAAAAATTAGAAAAATTGATCTCAAAAAACTTTTGTCATCCTATCTTTCAACTGTAATTTAATAAACGACAGAGCAATTGTCTCTAACTAAAAATAGTTTCATTTTCCGTTATTTTGTACTCAGTTTTCCCGCTACTTGTCTCGTTCATAGTTTTAAACTATTAACCAAAGGAACAAACGCCTCCCGCTCAACTATAATAACTGAGCATAAAACAAAAAATTTCTTTAACTTATATTGTAAAGTGAAGGATTTACCTCAACCCTTTAACTCAAGTAAACCGTATTGTGGTTGACTTTTATTTGACAAAATGTAATTACATTAAAAATTCAACAAGAAGACGGTGTCTTATGTGTATAAGTTAGTTCTGAATACCCTACACTATGAAAATTCAATGCATTTCTTATCGTATGAACTTCTTTGCTGTTAAGCGAACACATAAGACAAACCTCGTCTTTTAATAATACTTAAGCAATAAATTGCGTGTTTGTGTGTGTGTGTTTACCGGTAATCGAGTTTAAAGCTATGCATGCAAAATAATGTACTTAAATGCAATTTGTATGAATTCTTGCATCGCTATAACATATGTATTGAATGCTCTTGAGTCTATACCGCTAATGATGGTGTAACGGACCAAGAACTAGAAACAATCTTTATTTAAAGGAAATATCCGCACATCCTGGGAAAATCTAGTGAACGAGCAAATATTTCTTACTTGTGTTAAGAAGAGAAAAGAGGTGTCCGTGGCTTTCTCTTCTTACCTGTCCGTTTATTTAGGAAAGACTCAAATTTTTACCGTTTATCTTCATATAAGGAATTTTTTTTTTTATATCTTTGCAAGTTTGGAGTTAAAGTGAATTTTTCGTCTTCTTTTTTTTGCACGTTTTGTGTATTTTCCTAAAGCCCAGTTATCTCATGTATTCTGCTTGGCAACAATGGGAAAAATTTTTTTCTTTGTTATTTTGCTTGTCTCAAAAGAAGGAAAACATTTTTTCTTTTTATTCTTCTAAAGCCGTAAGCAAATATTGCATTATACAGCAGCTTTATGCTTGTATAACAACAAGTAAGTAACTAAGTGAATAACTAAAGAGAACGTCTTCTGCATATGCGTGTGCAAATGTGTGCAAACAGAGATAGAGCGAGAATTTCTTTTATTTTGTTTTGCATGGTCCTTATTTTGACCTTTATAATAAATATAGTGGTGCGGAAGATTGAACTTATACGTAAAACTTTAAAGTGCGCGAATACAAAACGCGAATATCAACCCTGTCAATAGTAAATGGTCACTATAAGAGAAATGAAAAGTCTGAGAAAGATTGTCTTTGTAATCATCAATTAATGTCGCTTAGCTGCTTTGAACTTAGAAAGATTCAGATATTCTAAAGCCGAATGAGAAATTTTAATAACTGTGATGGATTTGAAGGCATCCACTCAGAAACTTCGAAACCAAGCCGTATCTTTTTATAGAATAACTGCAGTCGAGTGAGTTACCAATTTGAAGTTAAATGCATTAACAAAACTGATTTTCAGTTTTTAAACTTTGGAGCCTGGCAAACAAACCGGATAAGCTCTACAATTTGCTGACATGGCTGTAAGCCATAGAAGTACATATATAAAATTTAATTTTTTCGAAAATGATGTAAAAGCTTAGAGAACATGATAATAATCTTGATGATCTTTTTAAACATTTGTTTACAAGCTGCGGCTTATATCTTTATTCCCAGCCGTTTGGTCTATGTCTTAGACTAGGTAATTTCTAAATATACACATATATTTTAGGGGAACCCATAAGTAATTCTTTGCAAAGAATTTTTTTAATCTTCAGCTCTGCACAGACAGTCATAGAGGAGACACGTATTCGTTTACCGTTTTCGATATAGAAATAAGTGTCTTTCTTTGCTACCTTGTAATAAAATTTGGCGTCCGTACCTGCCGAGGATCATGATTGGCATTGCATACTTTTTCATTTTCATGCGGAATTTAATGCAGCGTTATCAACAAAGAATATTTGCGACGTTTATGGAGATGTATTGAAGGTCAGCAAGTGTCCACGTTAGCTAAGAACGTTTACTGCTAATGATTATAAATTTTTTGACTCAAAGTGGACGACCAGTTGAATTTGATAATGAAACCCTAAAATCTTCAATAGAAATTTATTCAAAATTATGTATAGAAGAATTATCGAGAAGCATGACCAACTAAATAAAGACATATATACGAAATTGGCAAAGCGTATAGGCCAGGAATATGGGTGCGCCATTATAAACGTAGCTTATCAAGAAGTCACCTTGAGTCATATTTTACTTCGCGAAGCGTGTATTTATCTAAAAGAAGGATTGAAAATTTCAAGGAATTATGACAGACTGTCCTTGATAATTTTGATATTTTCGAAAAATATCGATTTAATTTATTTCATTTTGTATTATACAAGTTCAATTACTAAATTTGAATGTTATTCTATAATTATATAAGAAAGGCGATGACGCTGACACACGTATGATCGGAAGCAAAGATAAGAGAGAGATCATCATCCGTCATCACCTTCGCCTTTACCGGGTTATCATCTTGCACTGCATTACAATAATAATGGTTGATAGTGGCATAAATTAAGAAACAAAGACTAGAGTTTACTACAAAGTTTAGATTTCAAAATAATTAATTACTTATGCATTCTACTATTATGATCAAAAAATAAAATGAATTTATTTATAAAATGAAGAATGTTT
>CCAG010002069.1:0-24085 GCA_001077435.1 Glossina morsitans morsitans
CATTTCGGCGGCCGTCTTAAATTCTATTTACTTAGAGATCAACAGCAAATACGTGAAGAAGCTTTTATTCATTAATATCGCCTGAGTATTGGAAAACTTGTGTTTGGTCCCTCACATGATTTCTGGTGGCAATTGCCTAAATGTTAGATTATAAAAGCAGCAGCGCTGGCAAAGATAAACTTCTTTTGACAGCTGGAATGGGGGAAAATTGTGTAGATATTCTTACGGCTAAGCTAGACAGTAAACTTGTTGTGAACTATATATTTTGCAAACATAGCTTTACATAGTCAGAATGAAATGGTCACGACAATAAATTGCCTCAAAAGCAATGTTATCTTCGAGTCGCTTTCAATGTTTAAGTCTCCTGAAATTTGGACGTTTGCGTAAACTATTAACTGCATATTAGATATCGAGAGCATTGGGTTGGCATTTTTAAGTCTATCCTATAGAACAAATCATTTTCTTCAGTTGTTGCGCAATTTTTTGGATGGTATTAGTTTTAAAAGAGACAGCAGTGAAAAAGGCATTTTATAGCCTCTTGGGTAGAAACCAGAAATTGTTTCTATATCTTTCTTCTTTCTATTGCCTGAAAATGGCCAGAAAACAATCAAAAAACTCCTATAAATTCGTATTGACTTCTATAAGCTCAGTACTTTTTAGACAATGCCATATAAGTGCAGTAAAAGAAGAGTTTCAATTATCTTTTTTTCAAGAGTATAGGGCATGGGCTTTTGACATGGGACCTGCCATTGCAATGTCCTGTTATAATCCTGACTGTCTTTCTTGGGTATGGTCGCATGGTATAAATCGGTCGAAATGTAATGAAAGTTCCGCATGAAACTGGCGTAAATATTGCATTCGATCTCCATCTTGTGCACCCTAATTGCTTGTGATTTATTAGTTAACGTTTTATTTTTAAGAGAATTAAAAAGAAAGAAAACATTATAGTGGAGCACTGCTTATCATTAAATACCCTGCAACACCTTACACCTATTCACATAACGACTTTTAAAAATAAACATTTTCAATAGTGTTCTTTGTGCCTTTGGGCCAAAACGAGTCAATCTAAAGTACATAAGCAAAATATCTCAAAAACTGCAGTTGCACGATGAGCACAAGAAAACAATACGGAAAAGGTGCTTAGGACAAAGTAGCTTGGATTTGAAAAGTGATTCTAAATCGATCGGTGGTCCTTCCTTTTGATATATACGTTCGCACAAATTTACTGTACCTCTATATCACAAGTGGTATCTCTAATTACCTTAGCAGTCGTCAAGCCACATTTGCTCATCTCTTCTAATGTTTCATAATCTATTTAATATTTTTCAAAATTATCGCAGGATTTCAATGGCATTTTAATATGGGTTGCGCAGTCGTTTGGAAATCAAGTTTTTTCATAGTTTCAAGTCATAAATAGTGCATCTGATAGTATCGATATCATCGCATGTTGTCAAGACATCAAATTAATAATTTTGATGTGAATAATAATAAAGCTTTTATGTTTTAATCAACTGCCTACAAAGAATGTTTATGCTAATGCCAAAGCGTTAAATGAATTCACCTTGACATATAACTAACTTTAAATGATTGCATTTAAAAGTATTTAATTAAATTTTAATGATTTTATAACAGCGTATTTAAAAAGCTACCGTCTTTAATAGTCAAATATCGATTACTTACTTACTTACTTACTTACTTACTTACATAGATAGATACATAGGTACGTTTAATAGTTATATAAACATATTTGAAAGAGAAACAAAGTAACAATTAATTATTATAAAATATTATACGACAAACAACGATATTGATGGCTTCAAAGCGTCATTAACAGTTGGAGTGGAGTCTTCTCAAGCGCTTAATGAAGATAATGAACAAGAATTGTAATTTTAATAAATTTTTAACATCAATGGTAACGCAAAAGATGGACGAAAAGAAAAATTCAATGCATGAGTGAAAACCAGAAAGTGGTTTCCGCTTGAATGATTATTAAAAACTTTTCAATACATGTACGCATATGCATATAAATAATATAAGACATTCCATTCTTTCCCAAAGAGAGATTGCACGCTAAAGATTGAATCTAAAGGAAGGAAAGAAACAAAAAGCATTGACTGTCAACAATATTTTTGTATTTCTGATAAAAAAAAATTTTTTGTTATTTTTGACAACATATGCAGAGATAATAATTGCCAGAGATATATATTTTCTTAAACACTGACTTGCGCACGATATCTACATGAGCAACTCACAGGCAGGCTAATGTTGCTGACAAAAACAATACAACTTTCAATGTGTCGGGCGAACGTTTGGCACAGAAATACATCAATATTGCAGTCAAATGTCTCATAACACGCTTGATAGCGTATATATAAACTTAGCCAGCAGGCATATTATTGTCGTTGGTCCGCGCGTAACCTATAGAAAATATATACTTCAGATAAATGGAAAAGTATAAAAATAATTTCGGATTGGCGTGATATTACACCCAATTCTCTTTTTACACGATTTTTTTTTTACACGAATTTGATTTAACACGAGTTCAAAAGAAGAAAAATTTCTTTTTTCCAGGAATTTTCTTTTCCAAAGTAGAAGTGTAAGCACGAAATAAATTAAGTGAACTCTAACAAGAACTTTTTAATATTGTTTACACCTAATTCTCTTTTTACACGAATTTTTTTACACGTATTTTTTGGGAACGTATCTATCGTGTAAAAAGAGAATTAGATGTATTAAGTTTCGAGCAGTCAAGAATTTATTCATTTATTTACTAGTTTTCATTTTCTCTTTTGGAAATGTTGTGCAAAATTTCTCTCATCTCCGATACGTACTTGGAAAAATATTCAAGATTCTGCCATCACGCAAATATTTCTTGCACTATTGCACATATATCTCTCCACTTAACCAAAGCATATTTGAAAGACAATAGAGTTAAGCGCCTACCACTCGCTGATGTGAATGATGATAGGTAACTAAAGTTTCGCATCAAACCTCTTAGCTCTTAATACGACAATGTCTAGCTTTGAATTAGCAGACCATTTCAAACATACAGTCTGTTTGATTTAACATTCATAGCATACATGTGGTTTCTTACTCATGGTTAACATGATTTTTGGTGTTGGTTTGGCTTGCTATGAAAGAGGTGTCGCAAGGTTAACATATGTCTACAATTTCCATTTTATATGCTTTTGAACGCAATTTCTCTTTCTTCCCAACATTTTATTGTAATATACGTAAGTTAAGATACAAGATACAAGAAACTAAAAACTCATAGCTTTGGCTTTTGATTCATCGCCCTAAAGCTATTAAAAATGATCTGAAACGTTCTTAAATGTTTTTGTGTGTGATATTATTGTGATGATGGCGCAAAGAGGAGGGTAAAGGAGAACGAACACCTTTTCTTTTTTGTCTTCTATTTAAACGTGTAAAACTTTATTTATTAATGATGCTTTCTGTCTATTCAAATAAATGTCTATTATATGGATTTCTAGAATTCCATGTCTTTCGACATTACAAAAAAATGTGTTCGATTATTAAAACGTAATGTGCTAAGTGTAACTCTTTACTTGTTGTGAGTGAGCGTGAACGATATATATATTTATTTGTGTTGATACATATATCCATTACATGGTATAGCCGGGGGCTGTTGAAGTCGTCGAAAAGATAATTTCTATTTTATATAACTTTTTTCTCTCTTATGCATATTTGAATAAAACTTTGGTTAACTTAAGGCCTTAAAAGTTTTTTTTTTTTTGTTTTTTTTTTCATACCATTATTGTCTATGTATCTTGGTTTATGTTCAAAGGCCACAGACAACTGTTGGCCGTTGGCAATTGTTGTTTGTCTTCCTCAAACCTATAGAATATGTTCGCATACTCGACGCAACAAATCTTTTTTCGTTCTGTCAGTGGTGTAATGAGTGTATATCTTAATACTTTAGTTATTTTGTTTATTTCTGTGTGAAAAGTTAATTTTTATTTGATTTAATCCACTTGTGGTGGTTAGTTGCTTTCCGTTTCTTTCACTTTCTCTCTCTCTCTCTCTGTTTGTCTCTCTTTTTGTCTATTTAGTATATCCTCTACTTTATGAGTCATTTCTTAACCTGCTTTCAGTATATTTTTGTTTGTTTATTTGTTTATGTATAGCTTTTGTGTGCATAAAAGTTTCATTAAACTTTTCCAAAAGGTGTTTATAGTCTTTTGTCCATATAAAGCGAGTCGGTAGAATAGGGAGAAGACTTACGAGAAAAGTTGTGATTGCAAAAGTTTTCTTTTGCTTAAATTTGCTTTGTTCTTGTTGTGGTCGTTGTTGCTGTTGTTGCTGTTGTTGCTGTTGTTGCTGTTGTTGTTGTTGTTGGTGTTGTTTATGCTGTTCCTATTGCTTGCTGTTAGGGCAAAAATTAAAACTAATTATATTTGAAATTTATCATGAGTCCATTTGCAAATAAGAAAAGTCAAGGATTTGTTTATTTAATTTGGTTGCCATTCAAATTGAAATAAATGTCGGTGACCGAATCATTCACGCTAACTTTTCGAATAAAAATTTAATAAAATAATTAGATGTTACGCTAAATAAAATTATTATAATTTAAACTATTAGCGATATGAAGTTAAACAAAGCGATTGCAAACATAAACAAATCTGCTCTGTAAGAGCTGTCTGTTGGCTGCTTTTAGGGATTACCGTGAATTTAAAGAACACATGGGTAAATAAATGCAAATTGTGAGACTTGAAGTAGGAACATCCGTCGAATTATTGAGAGAGAGAGTTTTATCACTGGTATCCTTTATTTACTGGATTTGTTCACTTTTTTTTTTTTTAAATCCTTTCAAGCTCTACGATATATCAAAAAGTTTCTATAAAATTTAATTCTACTAAAAATGAAAACGAAATTCGCCGTACTACGGAAGATAAGTTCCTACCTTTAGGGTCCTCTGGAACTATGATACAGCAGCTTGCGCAAAACTATCGTAGACTTGGATCTAGTGTTTCGTTGTAGGAGACTCGGCAGCAGTAATCGGTTCGCCAAGTTTCCTTCTGGTAACTTTGAGCAATAATGACGAACTAAAGGACACCGTGGAGGACATTATGACTCACCTCAGAGAGCGTATGAATTATCGTTGAAATTTAGTGTTAGCAAGGAAACAATATTAACTAAAGGAAAAGTAAAAGTGGAAAAAGATAAAAGTAAAGATGAAGCATTTTAGCTAAGCATCGTAAGATGAAGTATTTTTCCTCAAATTAACTCAAGTTTGTGATGGGCAAGTTGAATTCGAAGATGCAATACACTGTTCTTTAATCTTCCAACCCCTTGTCGTTGTTCAATTTTTTTTAGCAACAACTGTATGTTAATAAAAAGCTTCAATACGAGGTAGTTCGAGTTCGCAAAATTAGCTCAGGATTTGAAAGGCAACTGCCTTTTTCAATGCAAACTTTTAGTCGCTTCAAATTATACCTGTAGAAGTCAAGAATTGTTTCAAGTTTCAAAGAAACTATTCTTAGACAAGTTGCCTTAAAAGCGAAATCTCCCGTTTGTTGTCATTTAGTGGCACCTAAATCAACAACTAAAGCGCACGTGGTGTAGATTCCATAACACGAAAATGGTGCTTATACTACGGTGTGTGTTTCTCGATAGCGCAAGAAGGCAAACGAAATTCACTTCTTTCAATTTCTCAGCCTCATATGTGTAAATTCATTTTGAGGTATCAATAGCCTTGCATCTATCTCATAAACTTAATAACATATGTATGATAAAAAGAAAATTAACTTTTTTTTTTTTTTTTTTTTTCCTTAAGAATACGTGAAAGAAAATATTCATAAAAAATATACGTATCTTTTACATGTCGAAGACATGGGTATTGGTAATTGAAAGTTAAAAAGAAGATTCAGTTTTTTATTCTCTTCATAAAATGTTCAATAAATTTTCACAATTGAATGAATTATGCTATACTCTGTGCATGTTGCTGCGATATTCTCACCTGGACTTTTTCGAAGCACGAAGAAGAAGAGGAGAAAACTTTAAATGTTATTGAATTTTATTTATCTTTACGACACAATCGATTACTGTAAAAGTGTGCAAGCAAGTAAGGAGATGATTAAATTGTAATGTAATTATCGCGAGCAACAAGAAATGTCATTTCCTTCTATGTTTGCGTGTGCATTACACTTAACTTTTGGTTTCGGTTTTTCTTTTTTTTTTCTTTTTTAAGATAATCGAACATTAAATGCACCTGCCTTACAACTTGGTTACTATGTCAGTGTATGTGTCCCGTTTGCAACGCATAGTTTGCTACAATTGTCGTTGTTGTCGGAGTTGACGTCATTTTGGCGTCAGTTGACTTAATTAACCGTCTTGCAAGTAATTAATTTAAACTGAGCAAAAAAATTACACGAACTTGGAAATGTTTTTCCTTTTTCCCCTTGTTTGTTGTGCGTCTTTTTTGTTTATCTTTTTTTTGTTTTTTTTGATACACTTAGTTGGTGTTGTCTTTTCTTTTGTTAATCTAAAATTTCATTAATGCTTAGAAATGCATTTCTTTTATTCAATATTGTTTGTTGGAAGCAGTAATAGCTAAGAGTAGAATTTCTTAATGTCTTCTTCTTCTTCTCATGTACATTCAAATGTACTCTCTGTATATATGTATTTAAAATTAACTTCTCTTAAATGAGGTTAACCATTTTCGTCTGTTTGGGTACATATGTCCATGGTCCAGTAAATCCTTGGTTAGGTAGTGGAAAGACTTCTTCAATCTTTGCGAATATACAGCAGTTTGATACGGTTTTGGACTTGGACGTCTATGCAGTGGGGTCATACTTGATGTACTCGTAGGTTAATATATGCTATAGATTGCGTAATTTGGCAATTGCTTGAGGGTGGATCAAGCCTATTCTCCAACTTAGATTGTGATCACAAAAAACCCAGTCGTATATCATATTTAACTTTCTTACTTGCAAGCGTATCCGTTCCATAAATGAAAATTGGACGGAGGCAGTAACCGGCTTTACTTTTTTACCGTATTCTCATATTATGAACTTACTTTTGTAACACTGGAAACCATCTTTTGTACAGAAATGCAAATACAATGGAATCATGAAATTGGTTTTTTTTATGGGTTGGCAGCATTATCTATATGGAGACTTTCAATATATTCCGTTGCTGGAGGTTTTTTGAAACAGTGATTTCTAACTGGCCGGACGTTACGGAACGGATCATTACAAAAGATGAGATATAGATCTATACATATGATCGGAAAACAACAGATCAATCGAGTAAATATCTTGCAGAGCGTTCACCCAGGGAAAGGTTTTCGAAACAGTGATTACTAACTGGCCGGACGTCATGGAACGGATCATTACAAAAGATGAGATATAGATCTATACATATGATCGGAAAACAACAGATCAATCGAGTGAATATCTTGCAGAGCGTACACCAAGATCGACGCTACATTGACAGTTTTCTTCAAGTATCGCGTTGCTTTGCATGATTTCTCCCTTCAGGCTAAATGGTTAACGAGCAACCTTGTATGAGTGTTATGAAGATGGTGTAGAAGATGAACTTAATTGGGAAGGATAAATAAAAACTTTTAATTTTATAAACGAAATTCGCGCTATTTTTTATTTTATTTATTTGGAGCGTATTTTTGCGCGTAACAAAGGCCAAGGGATACCCATCAATTTGAAAAAAAAAAAAACCATTAAAACTGTTAGATAGGTTAAGTACCAAAAAATCCTTGTCTGCCAATTAAACTGTACTCGCTTTAGTGTCGTAAAATAAAAAAAATCGAATTAAAATAGCAACCAACCCTCGCATTAGTCTCATCGTAGCATCGTGAGAGATATGTTTGCATGAAACTTTCACTTGATTTCAAAAATTCTTCTACAAAAATTATTCCACAAGCGAGCAGCATTCCCCTATAAAATATCGAAATTATTTTTTCTTAGATCGTTTCGTTGTCATGTAATTTTCTATCGACCCAGCATTAAAATGTCAAGCACTTAACTGATAATGTTCTCTATATTCAATGAGTAAACTGATGGTCGCTTTCTTCTCCTCTTAAATGCTGAAGAGAGAATCATTTAAGAATTTTTATTTCAACATTTGGACGATTTAAACTTGCATTGCATATTATTGAGTCACTCGAACGTTTTTGTTCTTTTCTCTTCTTTTATTAGAAAAATGCTTAAGGTATGCGCATTTCAATTTAATGGCATGGCAATGTAGTAAAAGCCTCCAAATGTAGGATTAAAAGATTAAATGTCTTTTGTGGGTAGTAATTATCTATTTACTGTGTCAAGCTAGGCGGACGCAAAGGCATCAATAGATTGCGTAACAATGTTGTTTTGTTTTATCAGCCACTTCTTCCTTTATTTTAAAAAGTGACTTAACATATTTAGTACATTATTCCCTTCGATGAATGGTGAATGGTTGTGGGTATAGAAGGAAAAGAAATAATAAATTAATTAATTTTTTTCCTTTACTACGTTTTATGCTTGTTTTCAATTGAATTTTATGTTTACATTTTCGTTTGTTTTCTTTTTTCATTGCAGTCCCACCGGTGCCACGTTGCGTTCACCATTTCAAATCAAGGATTACTTATTGTCACCGGGTACCTGTAAATGTGGTCTGCCATGTCCATTACGACCGGAATATTTCTTCGATTTCAATGTTCAGGTAAGTTTCCACTATGTGCGACTGTGTGTGTGTGTGTGTTGTTTGCTTGTACGTATGCATATTTCCTATTTTTATGTTTGTTCGCATTGTTTTTCATTACTTTCTTCACGTTGGTGTGGTTTGTTATTGCTCTTAATTGGTTTAGAATTTTATTAAAGCAAATTGAATTTTAATTGAATTTGGTTTTCCAATCTTTTTTTTTATCCTATAAGGGTTCACCTTAATGGACAAAACGTATTGAGAGAGAGAAAAAAGAATTTAATTTGTTAAATTTAAATGTAAGCGCACTTTTTGTACAAAGTCTCGATTGATTGAATTCATCGAGTTTGTGTGTGATAAGGAAGATATTTGTTGAGAGCCATAGTCATATATTGTTTTAGTGGATACTTGAGGTAAAAAGAAGGTCAATCCATAGGTGTCAGAATTTTAATAAAAATTAAAATGTATTGATAAATAAATCCTTTCAATATCAAAGCTATAGGTTTTGTCTTTTTTTATATCTCATTACTTTTTGCCATAGGTTTTTCTTACTATTCATTACTCTTAAAACATTTTATACCTACTAATGTTTAAAAAATGCATAAGATATGTTTAGGTTTTCCTTAGCACTACTACTAACGTATTTGACCGACAGTATTTTAAGTGTTGATATATGTCTCTTAATATTTCAAGAGAAGTTAGCAGTTAATCAAACGCTCCCAACTATTGCTACCTGAATTATATTACAACACATATAAAAAATTAGCTTTACCCCTGCTCCTGCTTAAACAAGTATTAGTCATTAAGTATTAGTTTTAAAATGTCGTGCAATTAGCTCTTGGCTGGCTAAATGATGGTAACAGTTGCTGCTTTACTAAGAATTTGGATGAACTTTGACCGAGCAAATGCTTCTAATTTCTGCTACGATAGTGCCGCAACTGTGCTTACTGCATGGAATGTCTATCGTAATGTGCACATTGCCATCCCTGTCAGCCAAATATGTACTAATGTTAAAATATACGCGCCATAAATAAACGAAAGCCGTATTTACTCATCAAGAGTTTGTTATTACACTGGCACATCAAGAGAACATTTGCAACTTTAGGCAAGCGATGTTCTCGATAGGTTTCGTTAAGTGTTGGTAGCTATAGCTTGTAAAATAGTGGAATAAAACTACGAGTTGAGACATACTGGCTAGTTTATTCGGCGGCTTTCTTTAAAAAACTAAACGCCTTACCATTCACGCACTCTCAGAATATCTGCTGTATTATTCTAGCGACAGATATTCGGTGGCTATCACCAGTTAATTGCTTTAGAGTAGCAACAATACATTATTATTCGTCTTTGCTGGTCGCCAGGCACAACATCTAACAATCTTACACTCCCAGCAGCTTTCGATTGGTAAGTTTCCTCGCGACAGGCGCATGTCGGTTTTCAGTAGGTAGGAGAAGGGTCTTGTAGATTGAACTATAATCCCGTAAATAAATACTTTTAAGTGTGATGAGGGTTATATCACATGTCTTTGTCCAAAAATATGATATACATTAAATTTGACTCTGCAGTCCTGATTCCATCTTTTTCATCTACCGCTAAATCCTTAATTAAGTTGCAGAGAAAGCATAAAAAGTGGTCTTAATAAGAAAAGAATGAAAAAACCTATGGTGGGTCGCGACGCACCGTTAAATACACTCCACCTCCCTACAAATATTCGTGTAACGAGTTTTTAAAATAAGACGTTATATGGGAAGTGAACGAAAAAGTGGTCCGAGCTAAACCGTTTTCAATGGGAGTTCGGTTCCTGGGCTAAAACGCGCCGGTGTATCAAGTTCCATCAAAATATCTCAAAAACTGCAACATTTAAGTTGAACGAAAAAAATAAGACAGGCAGAAGGACAAACGGACACACAAGTTTAATTTGATGCAAAAAGTGCTTCGGAATTAATCGATACAATAAAAAGAGGGTCTCAAGTCCTTTTGGATATTGCGAACGTCCGCACAAACTTTATATACCCTTGTACCGTAAGCGGTGCATTCGGAATGAAGGACACATTAAGTATTTTAAAGAAAAAAAACTATTGCACAATTTTAAGTCTAGCTGCGTATATAGTTAGCAGTACATAGTACTTAGTGTAAGAAATACGTAGGAATGGAAAGAGTGAAGAGGATAAACAAAAATGGTGAAAGTAATGCTACTGCATTCAAATGTGAGAGAAAACATTTTTAACGTAAGCCTACTACTGGTTTTATTGCTCCGATCGTTGACGTTTTTAGATTTCTTTATATTTTTCTAAAATTTTCTATTTTATTAGATATTTACAAGTACGTCTTTAATAATTCGTTCATTCGTTGTTATTAATTACCTTGTAAGGAAGGTAATGTTGTTTAAGCCCTAACAATTCATAAAATTGACCAAAAATGTATTTATATATCATAAGTGAGTTGAAAACTTGAAATGATTTACCTTGTTTGGACGAATTTTGTCTCAACTTAAAGAAAATGCAATTATAAAAAAAAAAGTTGCCGACTCGACGAGTACATGAAGGAATCGCTAACATCATTATTACATTTCAATCAATTTTCAGTAGTGCGCCATGAAAAGTGTGGATTATAAGATCTTTTTAAAGGTTGTGCATGTGTATGTCGTCTTTCTTTCTTTTTGTTTTTGTCTCGATATGTTTTGTAACTCGATTTAAACAAGTCATTATAAGGCACTGGAGGAGATAAATACAGACATTGTGTAATTGTGTTCGGGCATAGTAGCGTAGTAGTCCTTGTAAGAAAAAAAAAAAAACAAAAAATCGCAACACGGAATACGAACATGTATTCGCATTTATTTATGTATGTTAAGCTAACAAATTGTCAAGGAAATGAAATGAATGTGACACCAGAGCAACAGAATGAAAAAAAAAAACGAGAAGAAAAACGAAAAGCTGAACTGAAAACGCGACCAGAGTAAAAATACAATAAAATACATATAAGAAACAACAACAACAACAACAACAACAACAATAAATGCATTGTGCTTCAATAAACAAGCTTTTCAAAGACAATAAAGACGAATAAAGTAAAAAAAATAAAAAATAAAAAAATTGCCAATACAATCGTTATGATGCATACAAATATTCGCAAGAAAACATATATATACGCACACATATATGTATACGCGATCTACACACCTTTAAACATGCAGATACTTACCCGAGATGCAGAGGACGACATGCGTTATGTGTAGCATTGAACAAATTAAAGAATGTACAAGCAAAACGCGCTGAGAATTGAACACACGGAGATACAGTGCGTAGATAGAAGAGGATATGTATTTTTTTGTTGTTTCTTCTTTTGTTTTTTTTCTTATCGTTCGGTAAGCCAAACACATATACATACACACAGCAACTAACCATAGTTACTGATCCGTACATCCAACAGCATAACAGCATAGCAAAGCAAACTTCAGCTTTAGTACAGGGTGGAGGGGGAAGAAGCTAAAGTTATAGAAGAAGTTAAGGTAAAAAAAAAAGGGCAATACCAGTTGACAAACTGGTTTAACTGATTTTATGTTCAATTTTTGTTGTTGTTCTTGTCTGTTGCTTTAATACATGAGTTCTGTTTCCTCTATCCATTTTACTTGCATTTGCTATAGGTATGAGTGCGTGCGTGTGTACATATATATGCATGTATGTGTGTGTGTGTGCGTGCATGCGTGTGCGTGTCCGTGTCCGCGTGTGTGTAAGTTGATGGTTTTATCAATTTTATTACCTTTTAATACTTAATTCCCTTAGCCATCATAACTTGAAACACGGTTTATTATAAGCCCATCTCGCCGAGATGAAATTTTATAAAACCTACACAACAGTACCTGCACTTATTTATATCTATATGTGCATATGAGTATATGTATGCGTGCATATATATATACATACATACATACATACATACATACATACATACATACATATATACATATATACATATATATACACATACATAGATATATATATATATATATATATATATATACACATATATATATGCATACGTACGTACTTGGATAATGCAGCAGATATCTTGTCCTTCATATACGTTAGTCAGTCGTTGGCGAATGTTGTAATGTTAAATTTTCCATTGTGCAGTAACTTGGTTGTGCAGTTTTTTCTTTATATGTTTTTTTTATTTTATTTTTTTTTTTTTTTTATGTATACTTTTCTGTTTGTGTAATTGACAGCCTAGCATGGTAATGGTAATTATATTTATGATGTTGTGATGAGTCCAATGGTTCATTGCATTGAATCCGACCGAATTGTATTGGGAATGAATGGCTAAAATAAAAACAAAACGAAAAAGACAACAACAACAACAACAAAAAAAAACAGAGGAAATCGCAAACAATCCGACCATCACATCCAACAACTTGAATGCTGTAATATTTACATGGATTTTATGCATTGAGTCTATAAAATGATTTATCGCATGTAATTATTTTTAATTAAATATGTTTTCGTAATTGGTATTATTAATGAAAGCACATGTTTTAATATCGTTTCATATAATTATATGAGAAAAACAAATTTAAATTTGCATAGACATCAACATGACAGCCTATGCGGTGCAAAGGGAAGGAGGAGTAACTTATAGCCTAGTAATAATGCATGTTTTGTTAAACTGATTTCTCCCCACATATTGTAAAAACGTTTTTAATTTTTCATCAGTGGTTTACATCCTTGTTTACCTCAATTTATGGCGACTTGACTTGACTTGACTTGACTTTACTCTTATGATTAAATGTTGTTTTCTTAAGCATTTGCCCATCGAATACGAAGAATACGAAATAAATGTAGAAGGTACAATAAGAGTTCCTTGCGTAATCCCTAAAACTTGATTAAAAAAAAACTTTGTAATCGCATGACACTACGAGATTAATGCGATTGATTTCTCTTATTGATTGCTTGCAAAGTTTTCACGTCCTCTCTTCTCGCGCATTTCGCATTTAATTAATTTAAAGAATTTTTGCGTTATGCTGTTGCTGTGACCAATTTTCTCGGTTTATTTACTCAGTTCATTATTTACGAGAGATGTTTAAATAATAATTTAAGTATTCCGTTGATTAACGTCCTTATTATTATTATAATATTATACAAACATTGTCAGTTTATTAAAATATTAATGAATAATTAATGGTTTGTTTTAAAACTTAATGAATTTTAATGAACGCATGATTTCTCCCATGCTCTATATAGAGATCTCCGTTTTTAGAGGGGAACAAGTTAATGTGACTCGCTCTTAACGAAGTTTATTGAAAATTTATTGCATTTTTTTTTTTTCCTTTGGAGCCGACGTCATTTTTCTGCTAGTTTGCGGCCATTCATCATGCAGAAAATAAATTAAATTAATTAACAAATACTTACCTGAAAACTTTTAAACAATATATAGGTAAACAGCATGATTCATATGAACTGCGATAGAGTCCGCTAAGGTACGGTTAACAGGTGCGATTTTTATGTTTTCATCATAAAGTTCGTATAAATTAAAAGCCGAAAGAGTTGTCATGAAGGTAGCATCTTCATTTTACATATCATTAGTTCGAACATTATATGCGCTATACTGTCATACTACGATTAGAGCAAACTTTTTTTTCCGCATCGCGGAGCAACAAATAGCTATGCCCATAGTGAAATCAACTATGTGATGCATAGACATGCAAAGACATAAAACTAAGCTTTGTTAAAGCTATGATTTCTGCTTTCCCTTTTGCTTCTTTAGAACGTTATCAAACAGTTCGATGAAAATAGATCCTGTCAATAAAGGTAGAACCAATAATTGTGAAGATCATGGTTGACAATCCCACAAAAACAAATAACCATTGGTGTGGTATTGACAAAACATGCACTGGGCTGCTACCTCCATTAAGGGCAGGGGGCTCGAAAATTTTGCAAAGTAAAGTGCCGTAGTGCTCGAGCTGACGATTTCTATGATTCCTTTAATCTATAACACAATGCGACGTAATCCAGTGTCAACCGTGTTACTCTAAATGCATGCATGTATTGTATGAGCTCATAGAAAGACATAAGATGTAGAAGTTTGTTAAGGACAGTAACGACGGACGCAGGAAATATTATGTAGAACTTCTATGTCGGACAAACAATGCTTCAGCTGAAAACTTTCTTTTAAAGACGAACACTAAAAAAATGTCACTCTACTTACACTTGCTCAGATAATTTTTATCATAATTACTCTACGACATTTATCTTTAACATCTGTTCTGCGTTTTTTTTTTTTTTTTTTTTTTGAGGCTTTTATTTTATCTTTTTTTACTTCTCCTATATACCATCATAGAGGTTTCAATTTGTGCGATAAATTATGTTGAAAAATGCTAAATTAATTAATACCTGATTTAACAACAATTCAATTTTAACTTCTGTTTAAGGCAATTGAATGAGCGACAGAATACGACAAAAAAAAAAAAAAAAAAAAAAAACAACCTCTGGAGCCAATTTTTTACATTCCTTAACAAATACTTATTTCGATTACATTCCTATTTCTATTTAAAGCGATGAATACGTTTTTTTTTTTTTTTTTTTTCTTGTTCGCCTTCTGGACAGTACAGTATTATTACGTTTCATTACATTGCTGTTTATTGATCTGACTACTCTGTGAGTGTGTGCGCGCGCGCTTGTTTAAAGTTCTAAGTGCGGCAACAATCTGTGAGCGTTATAAATACATTAAAACAGAAGTCTTTCATAAAAACGACTGTCCAACATGGAATTCAATCAGATTAATGCTTGTTAATACTGTCGCCAATACATGTATGAACAGCGGGGGGAAATCTATATATATATGTATATATACGATATATATAGATATATTCGTTGGGATATAAGAGAGAACAACAGGAATACAAAGTAATATCAAAAACAACAGTCAAACAACATTGGTTCGTATTGTAATTTTAAAACATGCAAGGCATCAGTAACAGTAGAAGCAGAAGCGGCGGCAGGGAGCATAGCATCATCATCGTCATCAACATTGATGGTTACGAATCTCTATTTCTATGTTTAAATGGATCTCTGTTCGTGCATGTGTGTGTGTGTGTGTGTATGTGCAAGCGAATGCAATTGCACGAAGGGGACTGTTTTCTTTTGTTCTTTTTAGCTGTTGTTTTTTTTTTTTTTTTTTTTTTTAAGAGTCTAGTTTATTGAAATGATTTTTTATACATATTTTTGTATCCTATCTTTGCGCCAAACGCCAACAGTTGCAACTGAAATAATACTACTGCATACACCCAGCAACCATGTATCGAACGATTGATATGCTTATGCTCATATGTATTGAATTTATACACGTATATTAATAACATATGAGTGTATTTTAGTTTGACGACTATTTCTCTGGTATATATATATGTATATGTATATAAATTTACGTATAAAGGTAGATGTTACCGATAGGCTGCTTGATTGTTTTGTTACTAAAGCTGCGATTTCACTTTATAGGCTAAGTTTGGTTGATTATACCCACATACAAGCATACATATACATATGTATATGTATATATTCTTCTCCTGGCTCCTTACAATCACTTTCCATATACAGATACACACATACTAAAGGTAAGTCATTGTATTCGTTTACACATACACATATGTAAACATATATATGCATATACATATATATATATATATATATAAATGTGTAAATATGTATAAATATACCAACACATCAAAGTTGTTGAGTTTTTTGAATAGAGAAAAACTTTTGCCGTCAGTGTTTAATGTGCTTAAATGAGCATCAATGCTGTTTGTCGTTACTATTGTTGTTGTTGTTGTTGTTGTTGTTGTTGTTGTTGTTGTATACGAGAGCAGGTGCTTTTTGAAGCGTGTTCATCTTAATTGATGAGGGATTTGTTTGTTTTGTCTTCATCTTCTTTTTCCACCTTTTTTTTTATATATAAATTCACTTACATACTTGACTATATATAGAACATTTCGATTCTTTATATGTTATTCGTATAACATTTTGTTAGTCGACGAGAGTATATTGAAGACACAAAAAAAACAAAAAAAAAAAGAAGAAATTAAAAAAAATATGTATAAAAAGTCATTTGCATTTATTGGCATGCATATGTATTGGAAGTTGCGTTTTTTTTTTATTTTATGGCAGAAACAAACAAGTGATTATAATTGCACCTGGGAGGATTATTTATAGGTGTTAGAAGAGGTGGATATAACATACCGTACCTGTTATAAATATAGTCGACTGCTTTATGTCGCTGATAATATGCTTGCAGTTGAAAAGAAAGAAATAAAGTTTAATTATAATTTTTTTTTTCTAAAGACAATGATGTATAGTTTTCTACAGTGATTAATTATTCTCATTGGTATTCTTAGGCAGGGAACATCGATGTTCAATGTTTATTAGATGTAGATAAAGAACGAGAGAGAGAGAGAGAGATAGAGATAGAGAGAGAGAGAGAGAGAGAGAGCGAGAGAGTTGTTTGTTGATCTCATTACATGTTTAATATGTATATAGCAGCATTAATCAATTGTGGGCTTTTCTTCCTGTTAATCTGACGGTTGTGAGCACGGACTCTTTAGGAAAACCTTTCTCTCTTCTTATTAATTAATTTTTTAATTCCGTTTTTTTTTTTTTTTTGCTTCTTACAATAAATTATCAGTTTTTTAATGCAGTTCCATCATTTTACAGAAATTTTTTTTATAAAGTAAAACTGGAAGTTGATAGTGTCAGCATTGAAAGAGAAATCTCTGAAAGATAGATAAAAGAAATTGACATGTAGGTGCGTACATACAATGAAACTATGTCGTGTAATATTGGGTTTGTTGTGCTTCGATTAGTGACTGGGCATATTATAATTATTGATATATAGCATAAAGCGTTTTATATGGCGTAGTGGGCATTTCGCTTTCACATCAGTTGCGTCTCCCATTATATTTATCCGTTGAAACGGAATTTCTTTCATTATATTTGTCTATTTTTACATCTACAATTATATGCTAGGGGGAGGGGGATGTGTGTGTGGCATGGTTGTGGGGAATCATCAAATTTGTTTCTCTATTTCTAAATCCCAGAAATCAAAAATGTATTCTTTAGAGACCATTAAATACATATGTTCTTGTAATTAATTTAGCTACAATCGTCGATCCATCGGTCTTCCGTTTTTCGGACCCTTGGTGGTATAAAAATAATGCAAAAAAGCCATGTCTAGTGGTCAAAAGCTGAGCGGAAATAAGGACGCAGTTCAATCCAGAAGAGGATCCAGAATAGGCAAAATCTGTATCTTATGTTGAGCACATTGGCTTGGAAACGCGATAGAAACAATTCCGGTGGCCATATAAGTAAATTTATCTTAAATAGTTCCGCAAATTTGCTTAGCTTGTCTGAAAGGTATTTTCATATAGATTCATAGATGAGGTCTCCACAAAACCATTTTCCGTATAGTAATTTAGAGGAGGTCGTAACATCCCAGCAGGGACTCTGCTCTCTATGAAACTTATCCAGTTTTTATATAACACAAATGTATTATCCTCTGATTTTGATTAAAAATTTCCAATAGAATGAAAAAATACCAATAATAATTTCATGAGTAGCTAAGCGGAAGACCGAAATATCAAATGAGAATTTCTTGCAGCTAATAAATTGTTTTCCCGACAGCTTTGTTCTATTTTTAGCACTGTCTGTTAGGTCTTCTTGTAATGTCAAGTATGTCCCACTAGGTTCATTTAAATTATATACTATAGCGCAGTCGTTTCAATAAATATTTAAATGGCATACCCCATTAAAGAAAAAAAAAAACTATTCTAACTTAACCCATCAAAACTTATCACAATTTTTGTTAACATACAAACTCACTAATAGTTAACATTCATTTTGACTTATGCTAATAAACAAATACGAATAAACAAACAAACACCCGCATACAATTAAGTTGCCGTCATTAATTATAAAATGTTATACTGCCACGCGTTTGCTGCCGTTTTTAATTAAATTAATCGCATTTCGCACAATACTCGCACAACTGACATGACATTCTCTGTAGATTCATTTCATTTGGATTTGCTTTTCTGCTTGTTGTATGGTGAGAAATGAAAATATATTCAACGTTGTACACATGCGCCATTGCGCAACTAAATACCGTTGCTAGAAAATTTCAACAAAGTGCAACACTTACAAAAACTAATCGCAGCAATTTGTTAAAATGTCAGCTTTGTCTCTGGATAAATGCAAGTAAAATAAAGCTAATGTTACGGCAAACACCTCTTTTCCTATTAAACATAATATTTTATGCGCATATATGCATAAACAAACACTAACACACACAAATCGCGATATATGAAACAAACACACATAGATACAATGTGCAAATATCACTGTGATAGTTAGTAAGACCTCCAGCTAACCATTCAGGTCGTTAAACATTACTGCCTTCGATTGAACAACTAAGTGTGAAGTTTTCCTAATTTGAATTTTTATTTTTTTGACTTTTTCTCTCACACAGAGAATATAAAAATATGAAGAAAAAAATCTCGGTTTTTTTAGTAAATCGTAAGAAAACTTGTACTCTATCGAGGGTTTAACACCAAGGAGTACATTTTTAAATTCTAAGAGTATGTTAAATTGTGTGGTTGTGTATGTGTGCATTTTTTTATGATAAAAAATTTATTTTTTTTTGAAAAAACACGAAAAATTCATAGCTTGAGCAATAAACTAAATTAAAGTGCTTCAGGTTTGAGGTTGCGCGCGCTAGTGCATGCAGTACAGTTTTCTGCTTAATGTTAGACAACCGGCACACAATAAGTTTCGCGATGGATAGGAAGCTTTTCATGCAACCAATGTAATCCAATGCTGCTCTTCCACTTCCCTGATTCCATTATTGCCGTCTACTCTGAAGAAATGTTTTAAAAATGTTCGTTACTTCATTTAAAAGTTACGAGTTTGCAAGAGTAGAGAGAGCTTTTCAGCAATAAAATCATTGTTTGTATTTGTTGTTGTGTCACACTTTGTCTGTTTAACGTTTTTTTTTTTCCCCCGTTTTTCGTACATATTTGTTGTTGTCATTTAAATTTTCTATTTACTTTGCAAAAAGTTTTCTTTAATTAAGCAATCGTTTCAAGTATATATATATATATATATATATATATATAAATATGTGCGAACGAACAAATGTAGGCAAAAATCAGTTAACGTTTTAAGTGTTGTTGATTTAACTAATTGAAAAATTTCAAACATGAAAAGTTTACACAGATTTTGAATAGATTTAATGATGTCAAAAAAAAAAAAATTAGTTAGTGATACAATTGCTTTTTCTTCCCAACCTCCTTTTCTCTAATGTTTATGTAAAAACTTACATATCCATATATGCGTGATCGCAACTAATACTTTTATCCGATAATGTAAATATCGTGTATTCTATAATTCAATATTTTATTTTGTTGTCTCGTTTTGAAAAAGTTTACGAGTTTTTTCTCCTGAAACAATAAATCGTAAGTGTGTATTAGTTTTAGAAGAGTTTTCGTGAAAAATAATCAAATTTATTTTCATCATATGTTTGTGTTAGTATATGAATGCTATACTGAAAAAACAACACTTTCTTTTAGTTGCTGAAAGGGCCCGTCAGTGAACGTTTCACTGGTTTGGATTAGTTCACAACTGATCTTATTCAATACAGGACGGAGGTGAAGGAGGTATCCTTTTTTATTTTTGGCCCAGGCGTTGTTTTAGAAAGTTTGGAAGTCAGTCTTGCAAAAATGTGACTTTTTTTTAATGCTTTACACCCAGAAAGACTTACGTTGGGTGTAGCTTTTATTACATCAACCAATCCAGTACCATTTTCTGAGTTGATTTCAGCTTGACTGTCGGTCCGTCTTCATATATTTGTGTATTCAATCTATCGATCTTTGGGACGTGTTAGCAAGAACGCTACTGCAAATGCATTGGATCGGGTGATTTTCATTGCCCGACATATATATCTTCATTGGAGATAAAGCTTCACACTTCAAAATATTGCGTATTTAAAATATTTTTCATATTTCGCGACAAAAGTCAATAGCTTGGCATAAAAAATCAAAGCGAAAAGTTCAGACTCACAATTTTTGCACCCCCTTCCTCCTATACAACATAAATTTGTTTATAAAAAATGATGTCACAATTTTCGAATTTAATGATGGAAAGTAGTTCAAAGTGTCGATTCGGTATATGAATTTGCTATGGTATGTTTGGACTGTAGGGATCGATTTTCCTATTAAAATGCCTTATGAAAATAAAGTTTTTTTCGGTTACAATGCTTAAGCTTCAGGTATTTTACGAGAGCAATTTGTAAAGAATAATAAATTCTTGATAAAAAGGTTAAGTCAGCTCTCGTGCTGTTTAGGCTAAGTGCGGTTAGGTTTTGTGGCCTTCCATAGAAAGGTTTCTCTAGCAACTAAGCATGTGAACATAGTATTATTATAATGGAGATAAGTGAAGTGTTTTATTAGGTGTAGTGGTATAAGGTAATGGTCGGCTTGCCTGATTATTATGTTTTCAAGTGTTTGCATTGACTTGACCTAAGCAATTGTGACATGATGGACAAGAAGTGATGTTATGCACGTTTGAATTATCAAATCAAAAATGTTAGAAATTGATACGATCACGATTTAAACACAATCTCGTGTGTGAATAAATGAAGAATAAATATATAAAGATGATCGTGAAATTTGAAATTCAAAAAGTAAGAGATCAGATTTGTTTTTTTCTAGTGCACTATATATCTGTAGGACTTTTGAACCTTCGAATTTGCAAGTTATTGATGAAAGTATTTTGAAACTGTGTGTTTTCTCTTTGGTTTATTGTAAATGTTTGTTAGAATCGAATGAAATCAAAGCTGGTAACTCCCTTCTTTCGAGGATATGAGCATCAATATGTATTGATATAGCGTCCCTTGGGTCCATTTGTGATTTTACCCGATTGAAATAATGAAAATTACAATGCAATGTAAGTGAGTTCAAGTGCTTGGGTTTCGTTAAATGCTTTATCGATTAAATAATAATTATAATTTTATAATTAATTACTGGGGAGGAATTTGTTGAGGAGATGAATATAACGAGGTCAATTTGCGTTTAGTCGATTTTTAATTTTATTCTTTCACACCATGTCCATCACTACATCATCTAATACATTAACTGAATACATACATATATATATATATACATATATATATATATATATACATTTTGCTAATGCGAGGAACATTTTAATGATGCCAAGACCCTCGACTGTTGCAAATTAAAATATGTTTTAGCCTCTGTTAGTTTGCTATGCGTGCATTGCATAATGCGAGTCAAATGTGTTGCAACCGAGAATTATTGTCCGGCTGTAAAGAAGCGAGAAGAATATAAAAATACTAACAAAGGCATTAAAAAGCGTGTAAGCGTAAAAAGATATACATACAGCCACACACAAAAACAACATGTGTGAATATCCTCATAAATATGACCCACATTTTGGGGATTTTTTAATGTTAGCGTAAAACTATTATAAACACTATTGAAGTGATGGAGAAAAGGGAGAAGAGTTGAAATGAAAGAGGTTGTATGTGTTTACAAATGCAAAAAATATATATTCGTACTCGTATTCGTATTCGTATATCGTTAAAACGCTATTGTTACAATTTTCATTTTTGTTTTTGTTATACGATTTTGTTTGCTGTTATTGTTATTGTTGTTGTTGTTGTTGTCGTTGCTGTTGTTATAATTGTAATTGTTGAGCTATTAAAGCGAATTTGTTGCTATTGCTGTTACTGCTGCTGCTGTTGCTGAAAGTGTGAAACAAGTGTTTTGATGCATTGTTTACGTACATAATGAATGAAGGGATGGCTGGATGGATAAATGCATGGATGAAGACTTTGCAAAGATTGTGTTTACGAAATGGTATATAAAATGCTAAATTAAAAGTTTATAAATGTGTTTGTATAAGAGCTTTTTCATATCATTCCATTACCAAAGAGTGGAACACTGCTAATATTTTTATAATATTCGCAACACAACCAACAATCCGAGAAATTGCTATAGAGAATGCTTTCAAAAATACACATATCATGCTCTTCATATAGCAGTGGCATTCTGGGGCAAATTATTATCTCGCAAATTCGGATGAAAAGTTATTTATACTTCTTAGTCATTGCACTCAGTTTGGAATTTAAAGTAATCATGAGATACATTCGTTCATAATGTGTGAGGAAATAAATTTAAAAGCTTGATAGACAGGAATAGGAAAAAAAAATGCTTAACTTAATATTCATATCTCATTCGTTCTTGTTAAATACCCAAAGGTGGATAAATTTAAACTACTTTGAAGGAAGCTACAATACGGCAAGCCTTCTCTACCGTGAATCTAATCGTTACCTCGATCAGAAGTCCGTCTGTCGTCCAAAACCGATAATAAACTGACTGCGAATCAAATTACGGCAACAATAATCCTGTCCGGAGATTGTGAAAGTAATATAATGAAAACTACGATTTCATTGCAGTTAATGGAGGCGCTTCTTAAGCACTTGAATACTTTACAGTCTTATTCATGGTCCAGCTGAACTGTGCTGTATGGCTGCTCATGGGAGCCTATTTTCGTTTTCTGTACTCTAAGCATAGAACGTCTCTCTTTTCTTCTCTTTAATAACCTACGATCAATAACGGAAGACCTTATGAAGCAAAGGGGTAAAAAAAAGGATAGTACACACATTTTGCACAACCTTTCTTGTGTACGTCTTTGAAATGTAAAGGAAGCTATCTTACTATTTACTTGAATAATCCATAGTTCATATGTGAAGGGTTCAGAGTTTGGTCGATTTATTCTCAAACTGGGAGACCGTTTAATCCAGCCTTCCAACTTGTCCGGCAATAATATAAAGGACGAGTTTAAGGGTAGAGGTTTGCTCACTCTCGAAGATCGTTAAAGTTTTATAAAAGTCTCGTACGTCTGGTGCCCAGATTAATGCGTATTACTTTCTTATCTACTATCTCACTTAAACGTTAACTTTCTCCCCTATACTTGTTAAGAAATAATGCAAGTTATCCAACATAGTTTGGCAATTGATCGCGGCGTGTTTGCTTCGTTATTTCCTGCAAAGAGTAGTGCATTGTTTAATCTCTATTTTCTTTTTGCGCGTAATTATTCGCATTTTTTTTTAAAAAAAGCATATTATTATAAAGGCATAAAGTTAAAAGGTGTAAGAATTTTAAAAAGGAATTTTAATTGTCTTAATTTATGTTAAAATTTTGATGTTTTTCATTTTTTGGTTCTTGCATTCAGCAAGTGTTTTTTATAATAGATCTCTTTCGTGTTTATTTTTCTTTTGGTGCTATTATAGTTTTTCTATTCTCTTTATTTACCGTTGGTTCTTGTGTGAAATCTCTGTTTAATTTATGAGAAAATTGCTGTGATTTGGTTTT
>CCAG010002071.1:0-38357 GCA_001077435.1 Glossina morsitans morsitans
GATTGGGAGAATATTCAAGGACGATGGATAGGTCGAGAAATCCGTATTCATATAATTAAAGGTCTGGTGAGTGGGAAAGGGGAAGTGGGAAGGGGGAAGGGGGAAGGGGGAAGGAGGAGGGCGGAAGGAAGAAATATGGCCGATAAATAATTTAGGAAGGAGTTTGTTGATGCGCATTTTAAGCGATAATAAAGTGAGCAATTCTTAAGGTTATGATTTATGCTAAGACGGTCTGCATTTTATTATGTTAGTCATACTCTTATGAATTTCTTCAGAAATTGAATATGAATGAGATAACTGACTGCTGCTCTAGAGCCGAATAGAAGTTGTCAAGTCAGTTGGGAGAACGATTCGGTCGCTCGAATTGGAGATTCTATTCTCCGAATACTAGGTTTGCTGTTATCGTCATTTATCCCGATCTCGAGGGGATATTCCGAATGATTAGGTCGCTAATTCCTTTGATACCTGACCGGTACTGGTTCTATTTCGGCATTAGCTGAATTGCACAACTTATCTATAGTCCTATGTTGATTTATCCGCTACTCGCTGAAATTTTGACAAATAATAAAAGAAGATATATCTTTATATGGTTGGGTGCTAAGTATTCGTTTTAAGCAAAGACGGTGAAAATTAATTCAATCACTTAACACTTGCAAAGGGAGAAATAAGAGAGAAGTGAAAAGCGAAATACGAAAAGCGAAAAGCGAAAAGCTTACTTGTGCATAAAAATTAATTACAGGCTAAGAACAACAACAGTTGGTCATATGTGCATCGGATGTTTTTACTGGCATCTCTTTACCTCCGTCGAAGGATTATTTCTTTAAGCATTTTGTTTGAAATTTGTTTCATTTGTCTTATCTCCGCACATTAGTCTTTGTTTTGTTTAAATTGTACAATGCAGTAGCGACGTAAAAATAGAGCTTCGTAAGATGAGGATAACCAGAATGGAATAAAGCACTGAGGTGAAATGTGTTGAGTACATTTATGTTATCCTAAATTATTTTTTACAAATTTTTCAAATTTACTTGTAAACGCTCTTACGAATTGAACTGCAACATGGATGGACAAACAGACAGCAGTATGTCGCGTCCACCAACCACCTAAGTTGTAATGAAAGTAACGGGGAATACACCAATGAAGAAAAACTCTCATCCAAGATTATCTGATAAGGTTAGGTTCTTGAAAACACCATTTCAGTTTGTTGAGTTTGTCTATCAACAACTTTCACAACACTTTTCACTTAACTTTGACTTGGGCATATGTGAGGGTATAAAGGATTTTTGAAATTTTTGAAAACAAATTGTAACTGATTTCTTTACTCTTCACTCTCTTTATTTATCAATTTGAATAGAAAAACGTATTAATTAGATAACTTTGACTAAAGTTTTCCTTTTTTTGTTTTTATCAAAAAAAAAAAAAAAAAAAACAAAAATCACACAAAAGAAATAATTTTCACTTTCTTTTGCCCTTTGAAAGGCCGTTTTTTTCCTTTCCTTCTATTTTTATTATTTTATTTACAGCAAGCAGCTGCGTGCAGAGCAACTTGATTCGAAAAAATACAAAAGCAATAAAAGGATATATATTTTTATAAAGAGTTGCACGAAAAGTATTAGGTAACAAAAGTGTGTGTGTATGGGTAGTTAAGAGGTAGAAGGAGGTCATACAATTCATAGGCTATGAACAGGAAGAAAGAAAAGTACTATAATTAAATAGTGTACGCCTGAATGAATACAAACGCAACTTGTAATGGTCTTTCCTAAATAATTAAAATGAAAGAAACTCTTTGCCAAATAATTATATTAGGTTGAGGGGAAATTCCCGCCGTCGATCGATAATCCATTTTCGGGCCTTAGTTAAAATATAAGGCTTTGTCAAAAGCATGCAAGCTTTCGGCAAAGTAAACGCTCTTACGGTCTTACTTTTCGACTATCGAGAATTATTTTCACAATTTTTATACCCTACACTTTTTATGGTATATTAAGTTTGTCCGAACGCATGTAACACTTACAAGGCCCTAAAATATATCCACATTTTATTTTACCACCTTTATTATGCAGAATTATTTTCTGAATCGGTCTAAGTCTGTCTCTTCTGTCCTTCTGATGTTGTCCATGCAAACTCGTGTTCAAGCTGTAGGTCGCAATTTTTCAGATATTTTGATGAAATGTCGTATACTGACGTATTTTGATCCAAGGACGAACGCTACAAAAAAATGCTTCCGATCGATTAACTTTTTCGACCACTCTCCACTTTTTGAGCTTCCAGGGCACAACAATTTTACGGCAAGTAAGCCTTTATTTGCAAGGAGGTGCAATTTTTAATACAATTTATGTTAGTTCCATAATAGCGAGATCATATAAAAACAGGGTGTGTTCTGTGGCAAAACTAAAAATTGTGTTAGACAATGTGGTGTAGGGTATTTAATAGTCGACCTAGCCCGATTATAGTGTTTTCACTTGGTTTTTTACATGTTTTCTAATGTAATTGCTGGTAGTTTTTTTAAGCATCAATTGTGTTCAGTATCGCCGTACGTCAAGTCCGTACGTCAAGTCAAGTCTCGAATCAACAAACAAGCGACAAATTGTTGTTTCTGATGAAAACGAACTTACATAACATTCGTCAAGCCAATGCTGAGTTTGAAAGGCACGATTTCCCTTTCCGGACAAAGCGACGGCTATCACAGATGCATATACATCTACGTATTAAACGAATGGCGAATACTCTTATAACATGTAGTCTATTGTAGACCATTGAACGTTATTTAGGGGAAAGTGTGTGCAGACATCACCACTCATCGAACGAAATGTAGGTAGCTTTCGGCTAAAAGACGATTTGAAATTTGACTTAAACAATTTTTGCATAACACAGCGTCTAACATTATGCTTTTAATATATGTTGAACTCACATGCAATTTTGAGGTTAATAATCAGATTAATGCCAGTTATGGTCCTTAAAGTCAGCAGATATGAATATGACAAGGAAGTAAACGAAAAACATATGGAAAGACTACAGAGACCCGTGGGCCACCATAAAATATCCCACACGATTCTACCGTTATTCATATAGTAACTTTTGAAAGTGTGGCTTTATACGGGAAGCGGTCGAAAAACTAGTCCGAACCGAACTATTTTCAAAATTGTTCGCCTTTGGGACAAAACACGTCAGTATATTTCATCGAAATTGCAGCCTCTGCGTTGAATACAAGAAAACAAGTCGAACAAAGTGACAGACGTACAAGAAAAAAAATGTAAGTCTATCTCAAGTCCTACTGGCTGTTGCATACATTCGCGGAAACTGGACATGACCTTGTATAACAACCGGTCTAGGTTATGAAAAGGCGTATTAGAGCAAAGATCAATATAATAGAAATATGGATGATGCAGTTGCCAAATCGGTTCACTCCATAAAACAAGAAGTTGAGAAAAACGATAAAATATTATATGTTGTTTTTTAAAATTTTTCATTTATTATTTTATGACGAAAAAATGTCATAAACATGTAAACATATTGTTACGGAAATCCCAACTTTAGTTCATTCCCTTTAGCTAATTCTCTTCCACTTCTATTTCTGTATCCTGAACCTTTTATTCTGTTATGCTTTTGAAGATTCCGGTCCCATTCACAAGGATGATGGCTTCTTTTTCGTCCAGTCGGATTTTCTGCTGCGATTTTTTCATTGCTGTGATCAGATCACGAATCCGAATATATACGAAATCGTTTGCTTGAGCCGAGCTTTCCGCCAATAATTTGTATGGAAGAACCATCCGATTCATTATTTTCCTTACTCAAATAATTCTCATTAATATCTTCCATCTTAATGTTATAACGGTTTACGTTCTTTTAAAAAACAGAATTCACAATGAAATTGAAATTAACAAGTATCTTAACTTGTGGCAGTTCGAATGCAATTAACTTATATATGAGCGATAACAGCTCTCGTCTAACGGGAATAATGAAATTAAACGAACAACTTGCAACAACTTGTCCCCGTAGGAGAGGAAAAATAGTGCAGCGGGTTAAATAGATTTTCGTTATGATATAAATACATTATTGTATGGAGTTAATCAGATTGGCTTCTGGCAAAAATTATTTATTGTTCAGCGGCGAAAACAATTTTGTCATTGCGTGGTGTTCATACTTATTATTAGAGAAATTCGTTTTGAATATGATGTACAGTTAGGGGCTAGCGAAGTGCTTTGATATTAAAATTGAATAAAATCCTAAAAGTGGAGTTAACCGATTTGGCAACTGAACCATCCATATAACATCAACATGAGACGAGCATGGACATGAATATTTCCCGGATATTGATAGTAAAGGGTCTTAAATGTATTAAGTTCAGTAAGAGAAATACATAGATAGAGATGTTAATGGATGAAGTATAAGTGGATTATAAATGAATCGAATATTTATATAAGAGTTTGAATCGTTGTTGAATTTTACTTACTTTTTAGTTTACCTAATATTTTATTTTATTGATGGGTAAGCAAGCTTGTACCTTACGATATGCTATGCGTTTTTTTTTTTATCTCATTCGAGTTTGAATGTTTCAAGCCGCTTTCTCTATTAGAATTCAGAAATCTTCTCCAGAAAAGTATTCGCATTCATACACGCACACGCGCACACACACACACACACACACACACACACAAATGCAAAACAATTTAAAGATAATGTAGTTATTAAAAGTTGGTCTACGTGTAAAACTACAGTCGTATGCGTTTGAACATAACGACATACGGGATCACGTTTCATAGCAGGCGAAATGAAAACAGTTAAAACTAACGAAACTGACGCAAAACAAAATAAAATTAAAACATAGATGGAAATGGAAAAATATTTGAGAAAAACATAACAATAACAACAAGATGAACAACAACAACAACAACAACAACAACAGCAACAATAACAGTAGTAGTAAGAGAACCAAAACAAACACCAATCAGCTTGTTTTTGATATTTTACTTTAGTGGCTGCAATGGAGGGCAAAATTTTGCTTTTTCTTTCTTGCAGAAAAAAGGTTTGCGTTTTTTATTGTTATTATTATTATTTTACATATTTTTTTTTTTTTTATTTTTCGATTTTCAAAAACGCCTCTCAAGTATTCGAAAAGAATCTTGACTGTAGAATTTGTAGTCTTGAAGCGAGTTGTTGGATGGTAAAGGAACTTTTACGACTTAGATAAATGACAACCGCAGCTAAAACTATCATCAACTAATACATTTGAGTTTAAATTGAACTGAAGATACAACCATAAAATCGTAAGTGTGCAGACGCACGCACGCACTCACGCACGCAGGCACGCACGCACGCACACATGCCCATGCACATATTTACTTGCATACAAATCTTGATAAACGTGTGGATGTAAATTAGTAAGTAAAGCATTGAATTGCTATCGTGTTTGTTGCTTTTGTTGCCTTTGTCTTACTTACGTTTTTCTTCTTTGTTTTTTTTTTTTTTGCTTCATACAACTGAGAACTAAAAATGGGCGTAAGTGATTGCTGTAGTTGAGAATTTTGGTTTTGTTGCTGAGATGTGATTGTGTGGTTGCTTTGTGCGTGTAAGGGTACATAAATGGAAGTGTTTTCTTAACTTATTTTATGTGAATTTCGTGTTCATTTGCACAACAGTTTCAATTTTTGTTGTATTCATTGCTTATTACTTTGTCTTTGTCTGTTGTTGTTGTCGTTGAGCAAAATACTTTAGTTGTTTTATTTAGTGAAGTTATATTCCGTCATCATTATTGTTGTTGTTGTTGTTGTTTTTATTTTTCATTATTCTCGAAAATACACTTACACGCTTTACATGCGTTGTAGTATTGTCTTTGTTACAATGCTGAATAGCTTGCATTTATGTGGCCGCATGCATGTGGGTGTGTGTGTGTGTTTTTTTTTCTATTTGTACTTTTGTTTTTTTTGTTTTTTTTTTTGATGCGTTGGCTGCTGCTAGTATTAGTGTTAGTTTTTATGAGTTTTTGCATGTATTTGCGGGTTATTCCATACACAGTTTAACCGAAAAAACCAAAAGCAATTTCAAGTTTTATGTCTTGTTTTGTATGCAAAACTATGCAACAGTAATACTCAGCAAGCGAGTGAGTGACTTGGCTTTCACAGTCAACGCGTTCTATATTTTCGATCATACTTTGTAGAGAAACAAATATACAAATATACATGCAGATGCCCACGCATACGCAAACACACTTACGCGCGCAAACGCCCATACCCCCCTCACTCAAACTGATTCATTCATATCCCATCCTATTGCATTTTCTATAGCTTTATCGTATTATTGTTGATTTAGATGTTCTTTGTACCACTCTTGACGTCGATGATAATGATGACGACGACGATGACGATGACGATGATGACGGCTGTGGATGTTGATGCTGTTCCTGTCTCTGATAAAAGTCTACGCTGTTTGCTTTAGTGCATTGTGTGTAAAGTTATCCATGTCTTTTTCATATATATGTATATGCACGTGTGTGTGCTTGTACGCATTGAGTAAAAAGTTGCTTTCGTGTTGGTTTTACGTTGTGCTTTCACTTCGCGGTTGTGTTTCGAAAAATAACTGAAATAATAAAGAAAGAAACAAAACTTTTGGTTTAAAACGAATCTTGTGCAGTCGGTCATATCTGCAAAAAATGTTTTTTATCAATACAGCAATTGTAAGCAATCTCTGCTTTTAAATTTTACAAAATTATCATAAAATGACGTAAGCTCGAGACTTGAATACGCTTTAAGATGAATTTGTTTAATACATTTTTTCAATCACTTTTCTTCTTCTTTTTCGTTTTTTCAATGTGATCGATCATTTCAGGAAATGCTCCCTATAAGAAGCGAAGAAAGAGAAAAAGATAGGAATGATCGCAGCGTAGTGGATAGGTGCCTAATCGGTAACTGGCTGCGCATCCACGACCAAGCATGCTCTACCGTAGCTGAGATTTGCCCGAGCACCGATTTGGTAGTCGCGACTCTCATCTACCCGGTTATATGATGCGGATAAGTTATGCTCCGTATGTGCTAGATTGGACAGTGGAAAATGTTGTTTGCGAAACCATTTCCAAAAATGACTCTTCAACTTGGTCTTTGTGGGGTGATTTGTCTCAGTAAAAGTAAGCAGATAGTCATTTCTCGCTCCCAGAGATGTTTGACTCAGAGAGGTGTGTGTAGTAATATCTCTGCTTTCGCACGAGTGAAGCCAAACCGCTTGCGTAAGCAACCTTCCCAAGCCTTTGGTATAGAAATTATATCACGAGATTGCACAGAAGGATTCTGCAAATCTTTAGCCGAAACGAAAATTATATCAAGGGGCGGGGACAGGTGAGAGGGGACGTAATTATGCGTCACGAAAGGCTAATCAAAATTGCTGCTTTGCTATGATTTAAGCACACCATTATTACTCCCAACAGCGATCGCATAAAGATTCTTTCGAAAATTTTGTTATAAATCAGGCTAACAATCAGGCAAACTATCCGAAAAGTTGTTCTCCTGATTATTTCGGTGAACAAAAATGCCTCAGCTCGCGTTCTTGGGTGCATTGAGTTCAGATATCAAATTGAAAATCGTATCCGATGCTAGAATAACACCGAGACATTTATGTTCGATTCTGTGCACGTTCGAGAACCGTTTGAGTAACGTTTACGCGAAATTTCAGATCAATATTTATGAGTTACACATTACATGATGACATATTGAAATCGTAAGATTTTTTTAAAGCGGGTTTCGCCCCATTTTTCAAATTAGATCAACGAAATTGAATTGAAAATATTTTTACAAAATTTGTCATGATGAGAACATTAGCGGTGAGTTAACAGACGGACGCACAGGGCAGTAGAAATTGTTTTAGAATCATGTGCAGGGATGGTGGATGCAACAATTGTTATTGTGACTATGACTTTGCGAGTACATTGCGTTGCGGCATGCAAAACAACTAAGCTACAGCAGAGAGTGTAAAAATGTATTGAGCCGTGAATTGAACGAAGTTTCTCTCAATATTGCTTATTTTGAGTTTGTTCTCTAAGCACCCGCTCTCTCGCTCTCTCTCTCTCTCAAGCCATATTTCGCGCTTTTCAGGTATTTATCGATTGAACGAAATATTATATTAGCAAACTGAGTAAGAGGAGAACGGGAAAGAGAGTAAGGGTAAGGGAGAGGGTAAGGAGAGGGAGAGGGAGAGGGAGAGGGAGAGGGAGAGGGAGAGGGAGAGGGAGAGGGAGAGGGAGAGGGAGAGGGAGAGGGAGAGGGAGAGGGAGAGGGAGAGGGAGAGGAGAGACAAATATGTTATTGGCTTCGATTAGTTTGCACTTTAATGTTACAGTTTTCAATTGTAAGCAATGTGAAATTTAACATACCTTTCATTCTGATAGACACAGTAAAAAAAAAAAAAAATAATAAATAAATAAATAAAAAAAAATTCATTTATATATATATATATATAAATATATTGCTTTAATCCTCGTATTGAGACGTAGAGGCTGACTCTCCTACTAAAAGATAATTAAAAAGTTTTATGCACAAATTTTTGAGTTAAATATATTTATTTTGTTATAAGTTTTTATACGTTTTAGCAAGTTTTAATAACAATTTTCAAATACTTGTTTAGTGGAAAATAATTGAAAACTTTCCTACTGCCATTATTGCTGTTGTTGCTGTTGTTGTTATTGTTGTTGTTGTTGTTGTTATTTTAGTTGAAAATTTATTTTCACTTAATGATGCATTTAAATGGAAAATTTCAAAACTCTTAATTGATAGTTTCGAATATAATTATGTTACCCCGTTAAATAATAGCTTTGCATGGAGTAAAGCACCTGAATCGCGAGCAACTTAAAATTTCGCATAAATTTTGTGTTAATTATCAAGAGGCGAAAGAGAGAAAGCAAGCTAAAGAACAACAATTTCAATTTAATATCTTATATAAGCTTTAGCTTTACCTTTAGTTGAAGTTACATTAGCATGATTAGAAGAGCGAAAACGATAATTGAACTTTTAACTTTGCCGCTCTCTCGATCTCTGCTTAAATAGTTTCAAGTGGAAATAACATCGCATAGTTATGAAACAAATGAAAACAAACGTGTCATGATTATCTGCTTGCTTTTTTTTTCGGAAAACCTTCTCTCTCCGATGAGTGCAATACAGTGAAACCATGTTTCATATGAAGTGCCTTGATCTCTCTCTCTCTCTCTTTCCTCCATCGGTGATTTGTTTCTCGCTACTTAGCCATCAGTAGTGAAGAGCTCAACATGGTATTGCGGTGGTTGCAGATTAAAAGTCAGTTCTTTACGATAGCCCCGATAAAATCCACGGGTTTTTCCTTGTTATTTATACACGTGTAAAACTCAAGAGCGAAAACTAACATTCAGAACTTCAAAGCATCAATTTTCTATTAATCAGAGATGGTTGGATGTAGGCTGTTATCGAATTTACTGAACTACTTCTCTCACTTCAAGGAATTAAGTAAAACTTTAAAATCATTTTAGCAATTAAAGGCTTTCCATTAAGTCAAATAGAGCAATTATTGCACATTGCCAAACATTATCTTTTGAAAACCGCCGCTTGAATCCCTATCCGACTTTAAGCTAATAAAAAAGAAAAGCACATTAATATTTTTGATGATTACGCTCTCGGTGCTAACGCCTGATCAAAAAACTAACCAGAATTCTCTATTTTTCACCAAACTATTGTGTAGCATTATCGATTCATTGTATTCTACTCATTTATTAATCACTTCCCCCAAGTTTACACTTTATAACTATTTCCACATAATGTAAATCTAGCTATAACCTAATTAAGATAACCTACTTTAGTTATAACCCGCATTAAATGTAGCTTTAGTAATAACCTAGTTTAAGACTACTATCTTGCTTAACCTAGCATAATAATTTATTATACTATACGGCGACTGCGCGTCAACATGCGTCGATCTGCGTCAGTGGCGACTGTGCGTCAACATACGTGAGTGCACGTCAAAATACGTGAACTTGCGTCGGTGGCGACTGTGCGTCAACGTGCATGTGCCATCATGCACCTATAAACCGCAGTTTTTAAGATATTGCGATGAAAATCCGGTGAACTGGCGAGTTTTGGGCCAAGGAGAAACGTTGTTGAAAATGGTACGGATCGGACTACTTCTTCGACCGCTTTCGATATAACGAATTATATCATATCACCATCAGACATATGTATAACTGGAGGGTTGTGTAGAGTATTTTATGGTGATGTGCGAGCCGTTATTGTTTTCTATTTCAAGTTTTTATCAATAATCCACATAGATCTAACATCTGATTTAGATTCACTTTTCTCTGGGTCTAATTTTCAAGACTTAGAACCTCTTCCTTACGAAAACTTGAATTATAGATATAGTAAAACGACTAACGCCATTTCCTAACTGAACATCGTGTTGGCCCTAACAATTGCTTGCACCAACTCCTTTATTAAGCAAAAGTTTTTCATAGCCCTGACGAATATCTCAATCTATTTGTTATTATTTATTGTGGATGAGTTATGACTATCCGTCTTATTCTGAGCTACTACTCCTCCTTGCTCTATTTTATAACGCCGCGCCTTTTTTATACGTTCGTTTATGATTTTGATAAACTAAGACGTCTGTTTTAGTGCAAACTGGATATTGAAGAATTTTATTATTGTCACTTTTGTTTCGGAACACGTTGTTTGATAACAAAAGTTACTCAAACCTGGACAAGCAAAACACAAGCACTAAATTTTACGACCGCTGATCAATAAAAATTCCAAAATAATTAATTAATTCAGGGTTAAGTAGTGTAACTAATACAACTTTGGAAATTAGAAGTCAGAAGTAAGTGCTCCTTCATAATAAATTTCGCTATTGGTTGCTTAATATCTCTTTGTTATACCCTGCAATACTTGTGGTACGAAAGTTTATTAGGTGCGGTTGTATGTAAGGTATGGACACAGAAGGACTTGAGACAGATCCACCTTTTATTGTGCCGACAAATCACTTTCTAAGTCTAAGCTTGTGGTATCGTCTATCCCTTTGTCTGTCTGTCCGTCTTGTTTCTTTTGCTCAACCTACAGGTCCCAATTTTTCAGAGATTTTGCTGAAGATTGAGTCGAAAAAAATGACATTTTCATTTTTTGCGAAAACGTTAGGGATAACATCGTCCTAAATTGAAAAAGAAAGCATTAGGTGCAGCGCAGTCGATAAGTGGATCAGAATTGCATCATAGTGCTAATAAAATTGTGGTGAATTTATTTTTATAGAAATTTTCGATTATCCAATCTCTCAATTCTCAGACCCATTATCAATCCATGATTCCACAAGTCTTTCTACAAGCTTTGGGGATTGTGCGCATGACCGCTTGTCATTTTCCGTCTTCTCCTCGGTTTTCCTATCCTGGCAACGTTAACCGCATTTCTTGCTTTGCTTTATAGTTAATCACATTAGTAACCTAATGAAATAAATCAGAGAATTTTTTCCCCCCAAATATGTAGACGTCGATGCATGTGAATGTATTCAAACATCGTAAATATGTATTTAATTAAAATGTAATTAAATTAATTAAAACTTAATAAAAAGTTAATAATTTTTTATTAAGTAAGTTATGCTAAAGATATACTAAGCTTATGAGGTTGTATGTGTTCAGGAGGACGTGGAGTAAATGTAGCCTTTTTTATCTAGTTATTCGAGAGGGATGGTAAAGGGGTCGCAAAACAGCGAATCGTCTTTAACTACTTGACTTGAATGTGGAAAAGTCGGGAACGTGAAAAGGGCCATTTCAAGTAGATTATCCAACAGGCGAGCGGTGAAAGAAAAATGGGCCACAATGGTCGACTATGAAGCGAGAGTGAAGAGGAACCCTGACAAAGCCTAATTATTGTCTTAAAATATTTAATTGGTGGACAAACCCTATTTATCTCCGTTGAGCACTTGCTTTGGATATACTTGTACGTAAACCGAAATTACGCTGATGCTCAAGGTCGTCGAATGTTTTGGACACACGTCCATCACACGTGAGCATCTGCGCGCTACGCACCGCCAGGAGTCCCCAAGCCCCAATTATACTCTAATCTTGGGCTGATTTAGGCGGAATAAATGCAGCAGATATTGGGCCCAGTGGCGTATTTTTGCACCACCTTAAAGGAACATAGGCCCTTGATTGCATGTTTCGATATTTTCAATACATGTTTGCCGCTCGAACGTCATTTTGCATTCTCATGTTTGCAACATTGAAAGAGAGGCACTCTACTCTATTTAATCGACTCTATTTAAATATTCTTTTTAGTTCTCGATATCGAGAATGCCACTCACGAGGCTGCATCCATTTTTCTATGGTCTCGTGCTGAAAGAGGACAAGTGAGTGAGACAAGTGCTATCGTCTCTAAACGAATGAATAGGGTATTTTTTTCATCACTTGTAGTAAATCGTTAATGACCATCAGGTAGAGAGTAGGGGAGAGGGTAGATAGCTTCGTATTATTTCTGTACTTAGATGGGTTTCGTTTGAAATTAAGTTTGAGTAATTGCGTTTTTAGTTTGTATATTTGCAGCGTGTTAGTTTGCCGACTATTACTATTTCTTCAGTAAATCTGAAAATAGTGCTAATAATTGTGCGAGCGTTTACAGCTTCAAATTTCAGCAGAGCTCCAAGTGAATGTGAAGAAGGCTATACGTAATGGACGAAAGGACACACGTAGGGTAAATAATTATTGCAGCGCAGGGCAAATATATATTTTATATTTGGATTTAACCGGATTTGTGATGCGTTAATCCGGCAGTTATGTTACAAATGCAATGGAAAATCTCGTGCACCCATATTGGACGTTGACATCAAATATCGAGTATGATCTTTTCAATTTAATTACCAACCAACATAATAAGGAAGGAGGGAAAAAGAAGAGCTCATTTGAAAACCTTCATAATGCATTAATAAAATGTAACGAGGATTCATTTAAAGCCGATTACATAGTTGTCGTATTTTTCTCAATTTTTCTTTTTAAAAGTTTTAAAAGACTTGAAGACGCCTTCAGGAAGGAGAATACAAAAAAATTAAAAAAAAAATAAGAGGAAAAAAAGACAAAAAATTGAAAACAAAAAGCAAACATATGATGCCAACTGGGTTTTATCTACGTCTCAGTTCCTCTCTCTCTCCCTCTCTCTCTCTACGGTAAAAAAGTACACAACAATATCTAATTAAAAGCGAACACACACTGTGTAGGTCACCGTGGTAATGTATTTACTGATGTGTATGTAAAAAATAAAAATGAAGAAGGAATTAAGAAAACTTACACATAAGGTGAAAATGTGATAACGCTCGTTTTCGTAAATGCAATGTATGTAATAAGAGAGAGAGAGAGAGAGAAAGAGGGAGAGCAACATAAAAAGAAGAAGTAAAAGAAAAGCAAAGAAAGAAGTGAACATACACAAGAATAGAAAAACTTGGAGTATTATTTCTTTCGGCAACTTCCGCTTTTAGCTTAATTGCTTCTCTTATCGCGTATGTACGAGTAAGACAATTTCTATCTTCTTTACTCTACATTTTTTTTGTTTTTGTTTTTGTTTTTTTTTTTAACTTCCTTTCGTTAGATATTATTATAACATATTATTTGTGTTCGCTCACTTTACACATGAGATGATATGTTATAACCTCGTTTTTAGATTCACACTTGCATACGCGTACCCACGTACACATGCACGTTTTGTATCATATACGTTTGTGGTTTATATGCGAGCAGGGAATTGAACTGTCTTGTTCGTGTATACATACACATATAAATATGCGAACACATATAAGCTGACGCATCGAAATATTCCCATAGCAAATGTGTGAAAATACGGTTAAATTCCAAACATTGTATACGAAAGTTATGTGTGCGAAATTCGTTTAAAAATCTGCGAAACTTAGACGAAAAGCTTTTCCTCCATCACACTGCAAATTTTCGCTCACATGTATAGTAAGTAAGCACTATCATCATTTTCGTTTATACCACACACACACACACACACACACATACACAGAATAATTAAAATGGAGTTTCAAATAGATTTTCTGCTTAAGAAAAAAAAAATTGTTTCTTTTAATTAAAAGTGCAAAAGGAATCAAATGAAACGATAATTGTTAGTTCAGTATTCAAAATTTCAAATTAAAAATTCATCGGAAAATCACATTAGTGCGAAATTTGCAGCCATATATAATGTATCGTTTACTACCTACTACAGTAGTAGTCTGTAGTTAGAACTCCATTTACTTACCGCTTACACGTATGCTTGAGAAAGTCATTAAGAAATGTTAAATATTTTATTGCTTCTTGTCAAAGTGACGGTCAGAAAGAAGTCGGGAGATAAAGATGGCGTGACCGAAGTCTAGTGGGTGTGCCCAATCGATAAATGTTACGGCTTTGCCGACTAAGCACTCACTATAGCTGCAAACATTTGAACTTACGAGCACTGACTTGGTAGCCCGGATTCTTCCCTAATTGGCTACTCATGTCGAACGTTAAAACGCTATAGGCGTTCAGGGTTAACCCTTCAAACATACAAGCAAAACATCTACGCTACAATCTTTTTCAAAATGTGACTTTATATGATTCGATTCCATTCATATTCAAACGGAGCTTGGACTAAGCTTATGCTATGTCTAAAATTTAATGAGAATATTTCGAAACTGTAAAAATTACAAGATCCAAGCATTAGTCAGACCAACGAACAAAGACACAGGACGGTTTCTAAATTCCGAATTGGTTCGTATAAAAAATAACTGACTTTTCTCAACTCGTTCTGAGTATTAAATACATCCACACACAAATATAATATACCTTTTACGATGGAAATCGCATTTTAAAGTATAGGCTGCGATTGTTGTTCGTAAAATATTACATAATTTATGGTTGAAAGCATCAATTTAATAAAGCTTAAGCATGAAATTTGAAGGCTACACGTTGTTTAGTGTTTGTTTAATCGGCATTAATAGTGATCGATTTTAGCAAATTTGTGAAGATAACAAATACATGCCATAGTGAGGTGACGTAATTCTAGCATTTGGAAGGTCACTGTTATGTCGTCTAAAAAGTTCAGCGAATTAAAAAAAATAGGGTACTCGTTTCGTTTGCTTATACAATAATAGAATGCAAGCGGTTTTTTGATATTCATCAAAGTAAAGTTTATTCATTTATACAGAGTTGCATTTAGTTGCATTCATCAAAGCAAAGTTTATACATTTATACAGAGTTGCATTTAGAGAAGTATTTGTAATTATTGAATTCGTAACAGTCACAACCGTGTTGATTCAATCAGTATCAAAACTGAACTAGACTTGTTCTCTGGCGAAGTTTCTTTGCCTCTGATTGCAACGGCAAAATAAAAAGTGGCAAAGTTTAAACTACGCCAAACCATCTGTAAAGACGAACATTGCAGTGGGGGAGAAAATGAAAGGACGACGCTAGGAATCATAAACGAAATCCAACAAATTGATTTTTCGGCGTCAGCTTAAAGTTCATAAACGACCGGATATGGTATATATTTCAAAAAGCTCTTCATGTCATATATAGTAGAAGGCTTGCGCAAGAATGATACGATCCTTGTTGTTTAGGTGCATTTCAAATCTGAAACTGCCAAAGAATTTATATACTTTATGGGATTTTTGAAGCTTGTTTCTGTGCGTTATAAAGATATTGAAAAACAAATTAAATTTTGTTGCACTACAATATTGGGTAAGCGTAGTCAAGTTTTTTCCATTTTCATACAGGTGTTACAACATCGTCCATAGGAAATGCCTTCAAATTGTTGTACATTTGTCAGCTATAGTTTATGAGTAACGCGTCGAAAACCAACTGTTTATTCCTTTTGAAAGGCAAAGGTGTTCTCAGTTTACGTGGTGCTGTGGGCGTGTTCTTCGATCGATTTGACTTGTATTCAATACCACAATAGAGTGCAAGAATTTCCAATGTCGATATCCTGATTTTTGCGGCCACGTGAATGTTTACGCTGCACATTATACAGACACACGGATGGACAGACGGACAGATGGATATGGTTAAATCGATTTAGAATCCGATGTTGATCAAAAATATATATACTTCATGGGGTCTCTGAGGGTTTCTTCTGGGCGTTGCAAACGTTTCGACAAAATGAATATACCCCTTATCCTGCGGTGATGGTGATGGTGATGATGATAAAAAAGATTGAGGTTTTTTCTACAGTGTAGTACACACGAACGCTTTACAGAATAATTTTCATTAAGAAAATAAATATTCTTTCGCCGCGGGATTAACGAATTTCTTGTGCTCTTTCAAATATCTGTAAAACATCAAAGACAAGAGCTAAACATTAGCTTATTGATAGTTGATGCCTGTATTTGAAAACTTGTGGATAGACATAATATCCGCATCAGCATAAACATCCGGTATACGTTATGATATTGAAATAGGAACGCTATTACCATGCATACCCCGTCATTCGTACTGCCCCTGCGGGGTCTTCATTTGCTGCATGAGAGATAAATAAATTTTATTTGAACGCATCTCCATGCACACATACTTATATAAATATACTGAGTTACGTAAAATTTTGTCATTTATCATCAAATATAACCCAATTAACGTAAACCCCAAAAACGCTGCGGTTTTAATCAAAAATGAAAATTCTGCAAAACGGTTGAATTTCAAATGTGTGATCGCATTAAATGAATCACTGGGAAAAACCAAAATTTAATCTTTTATAGGAGAAAATTTCTTGTATGAAAACCCGCGTTCTCGTTGCTTGTAGTTGTTAATTTTGGTTTATATATGGAGACGATTTTCATTTTCTATACGAAGCAAAATTACATGGAAACATGGAAAAAACGCTTCAATGTAAACGTTAATCAGCTTCTCATTATGCCATTGAAAACAACGCAGTACGTAAAAACTTAAAATTTTTTTTTTTTCGTAACCATTAATTAGCAGTAAAAATAATTCTAGTAATTATATGTTAATTACCACCGGGAAAGCATCCTTTGAACGAAGTTATTAAAAGTTATATTGTTATATCCATTAACGCAGGATGAGGGGTATGTTCATGTTGTCAAAAGACCGAAGCGTGAGAGATCCCAAAAATTGTATATATTCTTGATCAGCATCAAATTCTGAATCGATTTAAGTACGCCCATTTGTCCGTTTGTCCCTCTGTCCATTCGCGTAATGTTTGTTGTAAACAATGTTCTGGCCACGAAACTAAATCTGTCGACTTCAAATTTGGCAGAAATATTGAAAGTTCTTAGATGTAGGCTGGTATTGAAAATGAGCGAAATCCGTCAAAGGATACGCCCGCAGTACTACGTAAATTGAGCACAGCTCTGTTTTTCAAAAGAAATGAAAGGTTGGTTTTTTGCTGGTTGCTTACAAACTATAGCAGATGAATGTACAAAATATTCAACGTATATTCTATGGGCGATAGTGTAGTATTTGTGCACGAAAATAGAAAAAATCGAGCACGCCTACCTAATATTATAGTGTGTTAAAATTTAATGACTTTTTCAATACCTTTAGAAAGAGAACAAACAAGTTTCAAAAATCCCAAAAGTATAGAAATTCTTGGTTAGTTTCAAATTCGAAATGCTCCTAAACATATCTGTATGTTCATCTGTCCATACGTCTTTCTACGTAACTGTGTAGTGTCTGTAGTAAACATTCTCCGGTTCGCAAAAATGAAGATGTCGCTTATAAATTTGTAAAAGAACTTGTAAGTGAACTAAAGTTTTTAAAGGACACGGCTACAATACCCGTGCACCTATGCAACATAAGCGTTTATTTTGAAAATAAAACAAGACGGATTTGGCCCATTTTCAATACTAACCTGCGTGCAAGAACATCCAATGTTTCTAGCAAATTGGAAGTCGACAGCTTCATTTTTGCGGCAAAGAGAATGTCTAGAACAGACATTACCCAGACGGACACGTACAGACGGACATGCTTAAATCAATTTAGAATTTATATATACTTTGAGGGGTCTCTGATGCCTCCTTCTGGACGTAGCAAATGTTTTGACAAAATGAACATACCCCTCACTCTTCGCTGATGGGTATAAAAGATTCGGTCACGACTAAGTATACTTGTCTACTTGTACTTAGCTGGCTAGTTATAATAAGTTATTATGGATTTAATGTTTTCGTAATTTTTCATTCGGTCTTGCCATGTGAAAATGTTCATATTTTGTATCTACCTACTGATAAGGATATATTAAGTTTGTGTGATTGTGCATAAGATGGAGAAGAACTTTTGACATAGGCTCACATATTATTATAGCAATCGAATCAGAATCATTTTCTCGATTGACTTAAGCATGTTTTTCGACGTTTGTCCACGTGCACTTGTGTTCGATCGACAGGTCGAAATTTTCCCGATATTTTTTATGAAATTTTTGATGTGATGTGACCCCGATTTCAAGATCTTTCCATATATAATTCTTTTCATATAAATTCAGCCAATGAAAATTACTTTTTTTTATTATTACCAGTGAAGGTTTGACATATAATTTCGGTATGGTAAACTTGGACCATATAGGTCTATTCCTTACACCTTTTGACATTTAAGGATTCTTACGAAAATTAAGCCCTTGTATGAGAATAAAATCGAACTCTCAATGAAGAAAACAGGTGACAAATAGTAAATTTTTTAAGCAAATGAACTAAGCTTGCCCTCTACTAACTTTACCTCGTTCGCGATTTATGGCCACAATCTTAGTGAGAATGTTATCAATCGACTTAAATCGAATTTCCAAGATTCTTACGTAATTCTTACATGATTTTTCTATAAAATAATTTCTTGATTTTTCCAATAATTTCAATACTCGTAGCTTTTGAAGTTCAATGAAAACAAAACGAAGTGAGTACAATTTCTAAAGCTTCTTCGAACGGTGAACCTCGTGTTCAATTCATTTTTTTTAATTGTAAAAATCATAGAGTATGGGAAAGTTTCGTTAATACAAATCGCACCTGTAAACGTGCTGTGTAGCAGATTACACAATGCTGCCAATTCATCGATTAAAATTATAGATGATATCTTTGTAGAGTGCTGGCAGAATATATTGAATTTGTCTCTGAATGGGAACTTCAATTCTGATAATTCTTACCGCTATACATATATATATATATATATGTATATTTCAAATTAATAAAGAAAAAAAAAAAATTCTTCTGATTTTAAAAATACTATCAAGGCATAGAAAAATACTATCAGATAGACGAGTTTAGACGAATGGCTGAGCTTGACTCACTTTTCAGAGCTTAAAATCCGAGAAATATATGCTTCATGAAGTCTCTATTGCTGTTTAGCCACGAACAAAAAAATCAATACTAGGTGGTGGGTGTGAAAATAAATCGATGAAAAGTCTTAGAGTAAAACTCTTGAAATTTGAAATCGTCCGGTTATGTGGATTGAAATATGAGTGCAAAAATTGTTTTATGAGTAAACTCAAATCAAACTGACGATAAAGTTTTACGTTAACCCTGACCAAATCAACTGCTGGTTAAGCAAATCAAGCAAATACTAAATGCACACTCTTCATCACAAATATTTGCAGAAAAAAAAAACAAGTACAAGCTTTTTTTCCTTGCATTTTCTCGTTTTCCTGCGTGTGATCACTTTTACCGGAACATACTTTCAAGTCTTGACCAAACTTTATCAGTAGTACGTGTGACAAAAATAAAATATAAAAAAAAAAAAAAGAAAAATTTATATTTATAAAAAAAACAACTAACAAGAGCTCCAGTAAAAATGCATCACATTTATTGCTTTTTCTTGTTGTTCAACATTTTCAAGTGATGGTAGTTGGTTTTGTTGTTGCAATTTGGTTTTACGTGAGTTGAAAACGGAAATTAACCTCAGAAAGCGTACGCCTTCTGCTCTACATTTTAAATATGTGAATATGATATATATATATATATATACATATATATGTATATACATAAATTCTTTTTTCTTCTATAATTTTTCTATTTTTTATACCAATTACCGAAGGGTGAAGAGGTATATTAGGCTGGTACAAGCGTTTGCAACGTCCAGTAGGAAGCTTGAGAAACCTCATAAAGTATATATATTCTTAATCAGCATCAAGTTCTGAATTGATTTAAGCATGTCCGTCTATGAGTCCATCTACGTAATGTCTGTTGTAAACCGTCTTCTGATTTCAAAAACTTCGAATTTGGCAGAAACATTGGAATTTCTTACACACAGTTTGGTATTGAAAATGAGCGAAATCGGTCGAAGAACACGTCTACAGTACTACGTAAACTGGGAACACTTTTGTTCTGCAAAAGGAATAAAGGATTGGTTTTTTGTTCGTTACTCACAAACTTCAGCAGATAAACCTATAAAAATTTGGTCGCACACTCTATGAGCGATGCTATAGTATTTGTATAAAAATGTAAAAAAAATCGGCCACGCCCACCCAATTTCACAGAGTGTCATAATTTTATTTTTTTCCAAAACTTTTAAAACGGCAGAAACAAGGTTGAAAAGCCCCATGGAGTATAGAAATTCTTGGCCTCTTTCAAATTCGGAATGCACCCAAGCATGTCCGTCCCACTGACACTTTTTACTTTGAAAATATAAGAAAATTAGTCGCGCCCACCCAATATTTTAGAGTAAGAAAATTTAGTTCTTATCCTTCTTTTTTTACGATTACGGTGACGAGTATAAAGTGAGTATAAAGGATTCGGTTACAACCGAATATAATTTTCTTGTTTTTTTTTTTCCCTGGGCCAGCATAGAGTTTTGCACTTGCTTTCCTCTTCATTATACGTTTAATATTTTTCGTATTCTTCCTCTGTTCACGTGAATGGTTGTTGTTAGTAGTGTAACTCTATTGCGATTAGTTTCTTTACTGCCTGCATGAATGTACATGTGCAAAAGGAAATTAGTAAATTTGTCACACAATGTCTTATTTTATTCATTCACCTTCATCAACAGTTGTGTGCGGCTCGCCTACGACTACGAGTTGAAACTTTTACCTTTACATACATACATACATACCACATAATTTTCATGCTTACTTATCACACTTATGAAATGTTGTTGTAACTCAAAATACAAAACATTTATCTCATGTAAGCACTCACACACAAGTCCCTATAAACACATATACAAATGACATGAACACTTGCATAAATAAACATTAAAAGTTCGGGCATCGCTTTTGATGAAAGTACACCACAGTATAGTATAGTATAGAAGAGCATATAGTATACTGACGCTGGCTGCTTTCCTTGAGCTGTTGTATCTTTTTGTATGTTTTTTTTTTCTTGTTCGAAATGTCAAAACAAGAAAGAATATTAAAACACATCCTAACTGAAAATGTGTCAGAAATTTTAGTTTTTTTCCTCCTTTTTTTCCGACTTCTTGCAAAATTATCGAGTATTTATTATTCTACTTGTGATGTTTTGCGCCTTTTTTTTTTTTTTTTTATTATTTTTTTCTTCCCTAGTTGGTCTTGTAACATGCGGTGCTTGTCTTGCTAGCTTGTCATTGTCAGTAAAGTTACTTTCCGAGATTTTCTTGTAATTACGTAACTAACACTACAACAGTTGAGAGTTTTCTGCACCCAATTTATATATAAATTTTATATTATTTGAAATTAACCATATTCATGTAATTACTTAAAAAAAATTTGTAGTTTTTAAATATATTCAGTAAGATGGTAAGCCAGACAAAATGTTGATTTTCATTCTGATAATTCAATTAATTTTCATTGTTTTTCATATATTACCTTATTTTATACCTCGTAGCCCGCTTGCTTTTGCATTTGGAAAAGTGAAAAGTTTCATATGAAAAACACACAGGAAACTTTTCGGTTCGTAATGGATTCGAACTTCATTGGAGCATTTAATTAATTCTTTGCACTTTAGATGCACTTAGCTATCGACGAGATGCAGATAGAAAAAAACTTGACATTTGACGTAAGCACTCTTGCATTGATTTAGAAAACTGATCTAAAAAGTTGACATTATCCGTTCACTACTACGTCTGCAACAGGTCGAAAATTGCAACAATCTTCCTAGTAATTTGCAGTGATTTGGCAACAATTCCGAAAAACTTTAACTTTGTAAAATAAAAGCTGAAACGGTCTCGATTGGCTTAACTATACGTACAGAATAGCTGCCGTTATGTGGATACCCCTTTTTCGTTCCATGTTTATTGACAGATTTTTCATACGGTCGCCTATTGACGACATTTGCGTAAACGAAACAATTTGTTTTAACAAAAGTAGTTTTTATTTCTCATTTCTGATTATGAATATAGTTTTACGGCGAGTGCGTTATACAAACATATCCGTTTCATTCATCGCGAATGGAAGTCTTTCAACAGGCTTGTTCGACTTTTCTAAAGTAATGTTTAACGCAATGCTTTGCTAATGGTGGTACAACAACAAAACGGGCAAAGGAAAAAGTTGATGTCATTTTTCCACCAAATGGCCTCTTGTGTTTTCGTCATATGCACCCGGTAAAACAGTTATGGCTTCGTTGTAGAATTTTTCCGATTTCTCACCGGAAAATTAAACCATCATCACGATCATTACGCCCGACTTGGATTTAGTCTAGGAATGAATTATTTCAAATTGAGTAAATCTTGTCCAACTAACGTGAATGAACTTGGACTTGTCGAGGAAACTAATATTAATATAAGGCAAATAGCCAACGAAATTATAACGAAATGATTTTGAAGATTATTAGCATTAGCCTATAAAGTCTTCAAGTTATGCCATTTGAATGAGAGAGTTTTAACTAAACCTAAAATTGACTACGCGAACTGCCTTCTATTGGGCGATGTCGTATGTATAATAGGAGCTTGTCGGCTATTGATAACAAGTTTTATCAAATCATAAAATGTCAATTATTGCGACATAATAGAGCTGGAAAGGCCAGAAGAAGCGGAGTTGTTGTATAGATTAAAAAAGGGCTTAAATTATAAGATTCTACTCAGCGTCGAGGGGTCCAGGTGAGGTCCAGATCAAAGGGATTAATAGCTATTTTGCTGTTTTTTTTTTTTAGTATGACTAACAACTTAGGGGTTGCACCTTATTGTCGATGGAAAACAAGTGGAGATAGAGAGATATAGGAAGTGGTTGCAGTCTGGAATGGGTATGTATGAGTAGTCATTAGCCATTGCTACGGCTACACAACCTAGTTAAAATATCATCTACCGCGCTTGAATAGTCGCATTTCTTAATTGCTTGGCTGCACGATATCCCGCATGCCAGGTGATGTCTATATTTGACTCTAGCGAAGAAAGGGACTTTAGCAATAAGTTTTCCATTCCTGATGATAACATAATTGTATAAGGAGGCTTTAATATAAAAAAGCAGTTGTTTGATTTATATTCTAAATGCTTGTTTGATTCAATATATTTTTCAGGGCTAAGTTTTGACAGCTATTTGCCGTTTTGCTGCATATTCTCAACTAGCTCTCTTGGAGCTTGTACGTTTAATAAAAAGTGGGCTTATCTCAAGCCGTTATTTCGGGAGAATGAAAAAAACCTATGATCCAAAATGTTGTCCACTGTTAGTTACGTATTTTTCGGGGTTTTCCGAAAGAATTTGAGTTTGACGCTGCGACTGCATCGGTTTTTCAACGCTCTCACTTAAGTATGGAATAAGAACGGAAGAGCATCTGGAACAGGCAATGTAATCAACGTTACCCAGAAATAGAAATATTTGGTAAACATAGTGGGTGCACGTAACGTTTCACTTTTGCTTATCTTTCCTGAACGGGTTGTCTAATATAAGACTGAGTGTCGTCAGGCTGGTAGGTGAAACCGTAATGCATTTACGCGAACTATAGTCGTCTTTCCCTCAATATTCATTTTAGTTTCATTACCTGTTGTCGTTAGAGTTTCCGATTTATTTTTCTCTCGACTTTAAAATAATGTTTTCTTCTTACAAGACTTATTGGCTTAAAGCTCCTAGAAAGTACGTTGTGTACGCTTATGTGAGATAATTTTTACAGCTCCTTAAAGTCCACATATGACATATAAGTAAAAGAGATCTTTAACGCGAATGAATGAAGAGATTTAGAGCAAAATTTCTGCTTTAACAATCATGAAAAAATAGAATTCCGTTTGTAACGATTGACTGACCTAAACTTGCCTGAGCATAAGATTCAATAATAGAGAAAATCGACTGATGTCAAAGCGGTTTTGGGGATGCAGTAAACATTTTGTCAACACTGATCACATCCATGCGGATGCGACGATAACAGAGAAGTGAAAGGTGGATCGGTGCAATGTTAAATTACGTTAGAGAAAGTCTGCCTGCCATGGCCAAGCTCTTGGCTTAAAGCAAACCTGGCATGAAAAAGTTGTAGAAGCCAGAGAGATGGAAGTTTTAAAAGCTTTCCCGAAACTCATATAATAATGGAAAGAGTAAAGAAATTGCAGAATCGGTGATAAAAACGGACCCTAGCGGTTATGTTTTACGGAGTTTTCATTCTATCTAGAGCGTATCCGAGATATTAAAGAGATCGTTCAGATTGTCAAAAAGTGAATGTATGTTTGAATGTTTTTCAAGAAATTAAGACGCAAAACGCTTCTAATTTTTCTACTTTCACTCTTTTATTTAATTCACCTTTCATTGGGGGAATGTCTGCCCTAAATATTGGCTAAGAGTTCAAAAAAAATATTTACATCTAAGAAAATATTTGCTAAAATAACAACAACACGAAAATTACTTATTTATTTTATTATTATGTTATGTCAGTGCAGTTAAGTATAAGGTAAAAAAATAAATTAACTTACGATGTAACCATAATGCGAATCATAAAATGTGTGTAGAACGTTATGAAACCCAAAAAAATATCTAACATATAACACTTTAGGTGGAAAATAATTGAAATTCATGAATTCTTTACCGCTGCTCAAGTCTAGGCCTTTCGCGAGTAAATAAACTTTCTCTGCCATATTGCTTGCGTTAACATCAAGCCGAATACCCTAAACTTGTGGATACGCTCTATTTACCTAAATACTTACGCATAAGCATATTTTGTATTGCGGTCTTTTATGTGCACTTATGTGCGTTGAATATTGAAATATGGGCCCACGTGTTCTTCATAACATACCGACTTTCCTTAGAAAGCACAAACGAAATTCAGGTTATCCTTGTATCGTGCGCATATTAAACTGAAAATATATTTTGTGCGTTCACGCGGCAGTTAAGCGACTTTCAACAGATTGTTACGTAATAGTAAGTAAGCATTGATTGAAAATAGCATAGCTTTCTAATGCAAATACACAAATACTGATGAAATTCATGAGAACCAGATAACTAATTAAGTTCCATTCTATTCTCGTAGTTTTTCCAAGAACACTCGCACTTCATCTCGTACTCGCAACGGGTTGCAACGGTTGCGTATAAATATGAATAATTTATAATATAAATAAGTTTTGCGTTTTTTTTTTTATTTGTTTTTTACCCTTAATATTTTATGATAATTTGGCAGCACTCCTGTCTTAGCGGATAGATAGGTGTGGTTATATTCAACTATGCTTAAGGCTTACCCTTCCTTAATGGAAGTTTATATTTATGTTTGCTTCTGGATATCAAAAAAAAAAAAAAAAAAAAAACAAACTCGACAAAACCTGGCCTGCTTGCATATTCTCTTTCACTGTTTCTTCTTTTTTTCTTAGGCATTTTTGCTCTTCATGCCCACCACTCAAACATGGAAATGTATTCATTTTGTTAAAATATTTGCCGCATCCAAAAGCAAACACCAGTAAACGTAGGCAATTTTAAAATTATCTAGGTATGTCCGTCTGTCCATCTATCTCTCTATTCATTTGCATTGTGTCTTGTGATGAACGTCCTCCTGAATGCCTATACTAAGATATCGGGATCATATTTGACAAAAACATCAAAAGCTCTTGCGAACTAATTGGTATTGAAAATCGGTCAAAGGCCTGCTGGCCTACATTGCAGTATAAACTAGGAATATCTCTGTTTTGAAAAGCAAACATAAAATGAGTTTTTTGTTCGTTATTTTCAAACTGCAACAAGGATAAATATTTCCGCAAATAGTCCGTGGGCGGTTCTAATCACCTAAACTGTTCAGGAAAGTGGAAAAGTGCATCGAAATATTATTTTGTTTTTCTTTTTTTTTTGTTTTTTATTTGGATAAAGGTAGCTGGAGTGCAAATGATTCATCGATAGCCGTATACAATTTCATTAATTTTTTTTTTTGGCAATATATTAGTTTCTATACTACTATCGAGCATCAGCGAGTGCATGGGCATATGCTAATTTTGTCAGTTTGTGTGCATCAACAAAATGATATAAACCGATATAAGTGTTTGGCTATCGCGAGGTCATCTCGCTACGTTCATTTAATCGTACCGTCCGTCCGTCCGTCCGTCTTTCTTCAAAGTTGTATTAATTACGTTGAATGGGAAGAGGATTGTTGAGGAGCTATTTCCCCTCGCATTGTCTGCATAACAAAATGAAACGCCTCTTAAACGGGCGAGGCAAGGACAACTGTCTATTCATGGATTACATTATAGCCAACATATCGTTTATAAGAAGTCAAATATACATTTCGCAACTCATCGAGCGCAAAGGACATTTGTTAGGTGTGTATTGGAAAATCCGACAACTCGGTTGTTGTCTGTACGGTCACGTTTTGCGTGCGTATATGATGAAAAGTTTCAAATTTTACAAAAGACACCACAGATCAAATTGATGGATGCGTATTGTTAGAAAAAGTGAAGTCTTATAGGAATTGTTTGTGTAACGTTCTATAGAAATTTGCAACATAATTGTTGAGAAGTTTTACGAGAGCGGAAAGGGTCTGTTTTCTGACAAAATCAGATTTGTTTCCAATAGAGTTTTTTCACTTCTATATACATATATAGAGAAATGATTTTATAAGAGAATTCTCTTCTTTTTTATTCCAATAGTTATGAGGGAAATTTTTACGGTTTGTTTAAATGTGTTTACATTTACATTTACAGATGAGATATTTTCATTTTTAAACAAGAGGTCTAATATTCAGTTTTTTTTTTACTTTTTTTAAAGAAAGCAATTTCCGTTTGTTTAAACATTTTCGCTTTGAAAAGTGCCTCTCGTTCATTTACAAACGGGATTTTCGCATTGACGAATGAGATATTTTTCATTTATCAGCGAAATTCTATTGCTTTTAAATTTGACTTTTTGAAATTTTTATTCATTTTTCAATGATATCCGATGATTCCTGCCATCTATATGCAATTGAAAAAGATAAGCAGCAGATGTTTTTCTGTAATCGGGCATATATGTAATTGGCAGACAATAGATAGTGAGTTGAATATGATTTTTGATTGGTCGGCTTATACGTCAACGTTTAATGAGATCATCATATAATGGGGGTATTCTAGAGTCGTCATAAACTAACTCTCAACTATTTGTTTATTATTCGGTTGAGTTAGGAATTGTAAATATGTTTTTTTTTGCAAACGGATTGTAATGCTTTGAATAATGACTGTTTATACAAGTGGTTTCCGTTTGGTTAGGACGATGACTTGTTTATCCCGCTTTATTCATAACGCGGAATAAGTGGTTATTGAATATGAAATGTGCAATGCTTCTAAGCATTAATTTGTAGAATGGGAAAAAAATAAATCATCGGAAAAGCCGAAGAAAAAATTACTTTAAAATTTGAAAATGTGACTGCATAGGGATATGTTTTCTTTCTTTTCTCTACAGCGAACTTATTTACGAGACGCAATCGATTAGAGCTATCGATTAATAATTTTAGAAATTAACATGATTACCTCAATATTTTGCTTGCAGTTCCTTCATGCACTTCTTTCATCTAAGGATTCACTTATTCGCAAAACCCGATACCGGAATGTAACAATTTTTAGCTTTGATAACAAAAGTCGTTACTTATGTAATCGATTGCTTCTTCATATTTGGATAAAAAAAGAAATCGTTCGACTACGATCACATCACTGCTGAATGTGGGCCTACAGTTAGATATGGTTTTGATTCAGATTATTGTACGCAAACTCCTTGAACACGTAATTCTGGGTCTTTTGATGTTTTAACAAAGGTTTAAGATACCTTAAGAAATCGGCTCATCTTTCATTGCGGCGATTTAAGGTTGTCGGTCCTTGAGGTCCGCCCATGAACACTTGTGTTCAACCAACAGGTAGCAATTTTAGAGATATTTTATATAAGCCTTATTCTTTATATAAATACCTATAGAGTGATGTGGTGGGCCGGGATTCGAATTTCCTTTTCAGCAAAATGTTGTAAATTTCTAACTGATTGCAATTCATATATATATATGTACATCGCATTTAGAAAAGGTTAGTTGAATGCGTACAAATTCGTGTATTTTCGAACACGTAGATATATAGATAGATAGATATATTAACAATAAAAGAAGCTGACTGCGAAGTTCTTAAGGTACGCGTACATAAATCGACCAAGTCGTGGACAAACTAGTATTCGAATAAACTAAGCATGAATGTTGACTGAAAGAATTAGAATTCAATGCCATTAACCATAACTATTGCCACACTTCCACATTTACTTCGTTGCGGATGTAAAAACAAAAGAAAAGAAAAAAAAAAAAAAATTGAATAAACTAAATAGAATGGTAAAGAGAAGAGAAGAAAGCGAGGGGCGTAATGGTAATTCGCCTGTTCAACACCTCACGAACGTTGCCTGTTTTAGCATATATATGCACATGGCAGCGTAGTTCGGTGGGCATAATGCTCATTTAACAAACGTCACCAAAGACAACACCAAAGAACCCTAGGAGCTGTTGTTGTTTGCACGATGAATATTAAATCAGCGTTGTATACGCGTGTCGCATACCCTTACATAGAATATATTCGCACACGTACCGTGATACATAATACATATATAGAGAGTGTTGCTAAAACAATTTCCGCGCAACGTATACGTTCAACTGTATTCAACACGACTCGACTATATTGTATAATAAACAGTTACCGTTTGTGTGTTGGCTTTTTGTATTTGCTAGCTGGCTCAACATGACAATACGAAGTGTGCGAGCATAATGTGCATATATATATATATATATATATATATATATATATATATATATGTACATAGTGCACGAACGTTAGCATCAGCATCACCGCAAACAATTTGATCCTAGCAGGTGTCAATGAGGCAGAGAAAGCAAATCTTCACAATTTTCAATTTTGCTCGCAACAATATTTTCTTTCGTTTTATATAAATGTTATTCGTACAGTTGTACGTTTATGCGTATATGTGAATTTGCGTCCGCATGAGTGCGAGCGTTTGTGTGTTTACGATTTTATTCTTTCAACAAATATTTTAATGTATACGCACACATTATTCAGACTTGATTTTCATATTGCACCCATACACACACATATATATATATATATATCTCGTACACCGTCGCACGCACACATGTCCAAAATGTGTAACAGCAATGCGCTCTTTCGCTTCTTCTTCAGTTTATTTATTTATTTTTTGCTGATGCTTAGCATTGCAGGACTTTGTTGCTTTGTGTATGTGTGTGTGTGTGTGTAATCTTCATACGGAAATTATGGTTTACAGAAGTTACGTGTGCATATGGCATACAGTGCATATTTGTATGGGAATGTGTGCTGATTTGGCGCCTTTACCTCTATGCAGCACGTGCCCATGTGCGTGTATATAGGTGAATTTTGAAAGTATGTATGCATGTATGTATGTATTTGCGTGCGTATTGCATTTTATATGAAACTGTAGAAATTCATTAGAAAGTTTTTGCATAAAATATTATACATTTATAATGAAGCATATAATTCAGAAAAATACCCGTCATTTATATGAAAATTTGCATGGATGTATATATATATATATATATGAATATCTATATAGAAATGTGCCTTGGTTTTTGCAAAACTATACTAAGGAAAGAAAATAGAAAAGAATAATTTTATAAAAAGTATAGAATAAGATAAAAAAAAAAGAAAACAAAAAAAACAAACAAAAATAAATGAAGGAAGAAGAAAACGAAGAAAATAAAAATGAGAAAGAGAGAGAGAAAGAAAAAGAAAAAGCAAAACACAAAATTAAAATGTGTGCAAAGAAAACCTGAGGCAAGTATATATTTTAAAATGCTATGCATATGATGATAACGGCTAAAATCCGGTTTCACTTTACATACGAGAAGACATAAATTCGATTATAGCCACTTTGCATAGCTTAGATGTTCCTTTTTTTTTATATTTTGCAAATTTATCTCAAGCCCTTCGCAGAGAAACTAATTAAAACTTATTTTATAAATCATACGCTAAAATGTAACTTACAGATGATATCTGCTATTATTACTGGGCCTTAATTAAATGAGTGAGAGCATGTAGCCAGTGTATGTAAACCTTTTTGATTTCCATTACTAGCAAATACTGGTTTAGTGCCATTTATTATTTGCGAAACGCACACACTCATCTATCTCCCTTACTTTTTCGTTTCCCATCATAAATCTATTCCCAGTAATTTACTTTTGAAACAGATAAGCATTCAAGGCTTTCGGGGCATTGATTGTGTGTGGATCGAAAGGATGTTTTTTCTCTGAACATATTTGAAATTAAAAAAAAAAAAACAAAAAAAAAAGCTTCCAATATAGCATAAAACATACGTTATATGAACGTATTACAAAAAAACAGCCTTGTGAATTTCCTAAGTATTCACTAAATTCGTACGGCGGTCTTTGCGTGCGTTCGGCTTCAAAGTGGAAACATCTGCAACAAAAGATTGGTACAAATTGATTGTGCTTAAGACGGGCAGCGCGATTAAGGAACGAATAGTAGCGGTAGTATGCCATGCGGTGTACGCTTACCTCCAGGACGAATAGACTTAGTTGGTGAATTTACCCCTTTTCACCTTCACTATAGACAAGTGCAACAAGACTCAGTTTACGCTCACCCATCGTCACTCATTATCATCTAAATCTTTCGCTGTAAACGCTCGATCGCTTTTTGAATCAAACTGAAAGTTCTTGGACAGACATACGAATTATACTGAAATGTTGGTCAGACCTAGGTTGGGTTAATGGCGCGGTTATTGACTTTGAAACGCTTAAGTGCTACATTGGACATCCCGATTACGCAGTCCGTGTAATGGACATTATCTTGTCTTCCCAAGGGACAGATCGTCCACCGCTGCTGATTTTTTTACATTGCCAATATCAAAGGAGAAGAATTGGGGTAATACTGACAGTAATGCTGTATTTTGTTGGCAAAGAAATTTAGTCTATTTGTCCGCCCATAAAAAACCCTGCACCACATTCTCACTGATAGGATCTTTATCATTATGCGGAGATGGCTGGGAAGAGAAGCTTGTCATTATTGGGAGCGACAACGTTAAGGTGAAGAGACTACTCATAATTATCTTTGCAGTACAAGTTAATCCGTTCATCTTAATAAATCGCATTGCGGAGCAAATAGAACTCAGAAGCAAGCAAGAAGAAGAGCTGACTACTTAGTGAATTTAAAGGGAATGAATGTTGTTGCTTGAGGACAAGAATCGAAAGCTATTAAAACTGTTATATTCCACATTGAATTGTAAAATTGTTTAATGTCATATTAAATGCAGGTAAGAAGTACAACATTGGGGGAGAATGTGTGTGATGTTAATTTCAAACGGTTTCTGACAATTTGTTATGTAGAAGTTTATGTAATAATGCAATAATGTATTCGATTTAATGATGGCATGCCGTACATAAATAAAGTGTACATTTATATAAGCATGAGTGTGGATGTACGATAAAATAAAAACCACATACACGTACCTGGCCTTACTAATGGCAGAGTAGTTCAACCACATCATTATTTTCGTGTAGCAAAGTGTCGGATTTTCTAAACGTCTGTGGCTATACCTCCTTCTATATATTTGTTTACGAACATAGAAATTTTGAATGAAAATGGAATTCTCCAAGATAGACTGACTATCTATTGTATGTGCAGCCGGACAACTGCACATTTTATTGAGTACAAACCTTAATAGAGTGAAAGACAAGAAGTAAACGCTTTAAGTATAGTCCTGCCAATGTGCGAGTTGTTGTTGTGCAATCCTTAACCTTCTATGTCATTGTTCGTGTTGTATGTTGCGATATGTACATGCATTCTAGAGATTCCTAGTCTATGTATGCATGTGGTTGCTATTGGTACATTGGCAATCATTCAACAACTAAATTTCTTCTATTGTAGTGAAATGTTAGCATAACAACTTAAGTACACTGTGCAAGTAATTTACAAATGTCTTTATTTGGCTTTCTTTTCAGTTTGACAAGCTAGACCAGGTGTTTCCCCCGAACCGTCCAATTTTCATGTAGAAATTATTGCATGCTCTTGATTCATAGTAACTTTGATTTAGTTTTTCTTAGACCACGAAGAGGTGAAAACCAAAAGAAAAAACAAACTTCCCCTGCCCACTTTAAGAGAAACCGTAGTTTGTCCAGAAAATTTCTACTTTTAATTCGAATTCTAATTATAATTGGACCGCAAAGTAGAACGATCTTATGTGTGTGTATTTTGAAAACACGAGTCCGAGAAAGTAGGCATCTTTACAGCCCTTGTGAGTATATCGCACCATTGCGTTATATAGAAGCTAGTGCGACTTTTGTGAAGCATTTTGCTGAAACGCTAAAACTTAAATTGCGTTCGAAAAAGCACCGTAAGTGCCCTGGTTATTGAATTTAGTTGGACAATGGAAAACGCAACTGTTATAAGGACTTTAGAAGTTAACATCGTTGAGTCTCTAACACTATTCAGGTATCTCGCGAAATATAATGAAACAAAACAGTAGCGTGAAATGTTTTAAACAACTTTAACGGCTAGAAGAAGAAGAATGAAACGAAAAATGAATTATTCTAATTTTCGCACACTAGTGTAGTGTATTCAGATTACCATAGCATAATTTTATGCTATTCATAATTTTGTCATGTTACATGGCGATCTCGCCAATCGAAATTGCGTGACATGTTTTTTATATTTTTATTGCATGGCGGACGTTGTTCCGAATGTTAGATCATAATATTGCAGAGTAGCCTCCAATCGCTGTTGTCTAATTCCTTCCTTACTCTTGCCTTGCATTTTCCTTACTATTGCCTTATTCCTGCCTTACCCTTGACTATAAATATGTGGAGATCGATTAGTAAGTGCTTGTGGGTAGAGTGTATCATATCGTAAATAGTAGCACGTTGCCGTCTGTTTATTAACATCGCAAAAATTCCAAAAATTTTCTTGGAGTCGCATTAAATGTTTTGTTTCCTTTTATCCGTTTAATGTGTTACACTAGTTAAACATTTCCAATACATAGAAGTAACCATTGGATTCGATTAATAATATCGGAAATGCGAAGCCTTCTCTCACAAAATATTGTAAACATGATAGATGCCGAGGTGTAAGCGTTTAAACGTTATCGTCCGTCAGTCCTTTGACAAGTGGATAAGTTCATCTTAGTGTCATTTAAAATGCGAGAAATTATTGTTACGCAGAGTAAGATTATTTGTGGTATGTGTCGATATTTCGAATTTCAATAGATGGGTTGATAGCACATGATAGCAATTTCAATGCATAGCTTAGGGCATTACGAAGTAATCAAACAAAATTATATACTGTGTCGATATTGAAAGTGAATGAAAACAATTTCGTATCGCAAACATGTTTGTGAGCTGAGACGGTATGTTTAGTGTGAAAGTTCAAAAAAGAACCTGAACCTAAGATTTTGAAGTATAGCTCGAGATGTCACAACCTAATTAATTATACCTTCTATACCTTCTACTGGTTGGTTGTAACAAATAAAAAGGTAATTGTAAATCATGATTTTTTTCAGTAGAGCATAAAAATTTATTTGTTTTGATTTCTTGCTATTTTCCCCGTAAGCCATTTAACAATAACAACACAAATCATTCACGTATAATGGATTTTGAAATGTTTACTCGATTTTTGCACTTTTGTTAAACAGCCATTAAACTGGCAGTAGCAAACATAGAGTGGACAACGATGCGTGGAGAGAGAGAGAAAGAGAAGGTTTGCTTCTTTTTTTTTGGTAGTCGAAAGAATTTTTGCGATTCATGTGCGTAACCATCGACATCGGTACTAAAGCCGTTCCAAAACCAAATTACTTAATTCCCATAAGATGTTGTAAGGTGGATATGTGGATAAAGAGCTGAACTGCTACGCTCTTCATCCATAAATGTTATAGACTTACCGGGATGAACTAACCGCTGCTTTTCGTCACTGAGATCACTAATTCCATATTAATTTTCTAAAGGCGTCTGGGTTATGTCTTTTCCCGCTTTGCTTATGGATCTTTGTGGAGCGAGTTTTCCTTTCCTTTGTCCTTTAAAGGAACAATGATAATTTCATGCTTGTGTTAAATGAAAGCCTAACTTATGCAATCTGCTTGCTTAGCTTACTGCTCAATTAGCTTCATATCTGTATGCGTATGGACCGCATATAGGTAAGGTTGTGGTGTCGTGTGACATGTAGTGCCGCAAGTTCGTTTTCGCATCAACTTCATATTAGTGAGATGGAAAATATAGCAAACGTATGCATACAACGGAACCCTGATAAGACAAATGCTGTTAATTACTTAGGCTGACGCACTTGTTACTACAAATATCCGGAGATTTACTTGTTGTTGATCTTTACTTTTCGAAAATTAAATATACCGCTGGTTAAGAAAGTCTCCAGCGAATAGCCCGTCTCCTAATGGATAAATTTGATTAGAATCATATATATTATGGTGAGTTTTCTTTGTATAAAATTGTATTTCTGTTGCTTTGATATGAGTTGCGAAAAATACACCTTTTATTTTTGCATCTTAAATAAAATAAAAATTTCTGACATTTAGTTTGCCGACGTGCGGCAAAATCTAATTAGAGTGTAAAATAACTGTTACACTCACATACACAACTGAAGTCTAGTAAATTGTTGAAAAAAAAAAGGAAAAATAAAAACAGGAGCAAACATGCATTACATGGAAAGCAAATGCTAGCTTTGCATTGGATGCATGGACAGACAGACAAACAGACAGACCGGCTCACTGATATACGTATATTTTCGCAGCACCGTATTATTGTGCAAGACAAACATTTTACTTGAGTAAATTTAACTGAGCTTAAGTTAACATTTAAAGTACAAATAGAATATAAAAAAGAAAAAAAAATGAAACGTACACACACAAATACACATATAAAAAATTACAGACAAATATACAGGCACAGGCACAGGCAGAGGCACACGAATTTATACAAACATAGCGCATAGTGCATAGCGTACTGACACATGTAGCATATGTTATACAAGCAGACAATTTTATAGGTTTATGTAAACTGGCTTTCTGTTCACTGTTGTTGTTGTTGTTGTTGTTGCTGTTGCTGTTGACGTTATTGTTATTGTTATTGTTGCTGTTATTATTGTTGTATGCAATTTTAAATTAAAAACGAAAAATAAAAACGTCAAGTATATGAGTAGATGATACTCAGTGCAGTAAGCACATGTCATCATCATTAATATCAGTAGCAAAGCAACCATAGAAAGCGTAGCAACAACTATTATGCATAAACATACATATGTAGACTGGTTAACATACAACAATAACGACAACGATAACAACAACAATAATAACAATGCTGACATTAAATGCGATTGTAACGGAAGTTGTTGTAGTTTTCCTGTGCCGTATATACATAGAAGAAAATCATGGGTTACGAAAGCAAAAGTCGTACAATGTAAATGCATGCATATATAGATCCGTACATACAAATACACATATGTAAGTGGTAAGTATAATATATTACAAGAGTAATTGTGCTTGTTTGCGAATATATGCTTTTGTAAAATAAAGCTTTGTTTTTTCTCTTTTTTTTCTATTTTTCTGTATATATATATATTTTTTTTGTTTTTTTGCGTAAAATGGATGTCGTACGTGTGCGCCTAAAGGTATTTGTGGCCATAAGCGATGCCATGTCCATTGCGCATCTGTTTGTGCAAAGTTTTCTCTTTAGCACGACATAGCACATAGGGAGTTCTAAGCCGTTAAGATCATTAAATATTAATTAAAAATTGTTAGAAGAAGAAAAAAAAAACAAAATAATGATAAGAAAATTTTAGAAAAATATTCCATAATTGTGTCTATAAATGGGCAATCGAGAGACTTCCATGTTATTTTTTCCCATAATAATGGATGCTTTACGTACATCGGTGACCAGATTGAAGAAAATACAAGTAAGAAAATTAGAAATTGAGTCGAGACCGAATCTTTTATACCCATCATCGTAATCGTAAAAAAAAAGATCGAAATTTTCATGCTTCATAATATTGGGTGGGCGCGGCTAATCTTCTTCTTCAATTTTCAGAATAAAAGTGGAAATTTATATGGTGTATGTGTTGCACTTTGTAAGTAACAAACAAAACGGAAACCAATGGTGTTCGCAGATTTTGTTACATAGGCAGGTGGGCCGTGTAAGCGTGTTCTTCGAAAAGTTTGGATCATTTTCAAATCTTTCGCAAGTTTGTAGACGTTACCTACATTGTCACAAACAGAAGAGTTTCTACTGCAGATATTACATAGTTGTGCAGACGGACGGATGGACTGATGGATAGAGGGACACGCTTAAGTGCATTTCAAATTTGTAACTGGCCAAGAATCTGTTTACTTCAAGGGCTTTTTGAAGCTTCTTTCTGCGCGTTGTCAAGGTTTTGAAAACAAAATTAAATTTTGACGCACAATAATATTGGGTGGGTCTGGTCAAGTTTTCCCATTTTTGTTCAGGTACGCCATCATCAATCTAACGTGTTAAATCAATGGATTAAAAAATGAAATCGTTTATGAATTGTGAGCGTGATATTGACTTTGAGTTCGCACTGAGTTTTATTAGATCAATACTTCTTCTAATTGGTTATAAGTAATGGATTTTCGTATAATGTCGTCATTCTTCCAAACAAGTTACGTCCATTTGTCAACCGAAATATGAAGAGTGGAGTCTACGTAAATGTGTATACCGTGTTGCAGACTTGTTTTACTAACCGTGTATCACAACCATTTTTAAGCCGAAACAACGATCATCGACTAAGAGAATGTATCACAAGATTTAATTTTCAACTCAAGAGCTTTCCAGCAATAGACGCCAGAGAAGCAGGACTATATATATAGTTTAGGGAGAAACGAACATTTTAAGAAATTTCTCTTTATCTCTAATGATTTTAGCTACAAATCGAAAGTAGATTCTAGTAAATTTAAATCCTTCAGTAATGGATAGTAAAAAGAATTTATCAGAAGCGCGGTCAGACAGATCTAATAAGGAATACATCTACTTTATGGGATCTACGACATCAAGGAAAATGGCGAATGGTGCCACCATTTGATATCGTTAGTCCATGTAGATTCATTTTCCGATCTCTTAAAACGATTTTGTGCATTTTCTTCCTGTTTTTTAGAACAACCGTCGAATTTCACTGTGAACATACATTCAAAAGCCGCCATAACACCTTTCTAGTCCATGCTGATTGTGAACGATACTTTTTCTCATCAACAAACCTAACGTTTAGTCGATGAACGAGTGAATTCGATTTTTCCATTGTTTTGAATATCAAAAAAGGGGTCTCGCTAAGGTAACACGGGATGTCATGAAATTTTGACACGCATCGTGGGAGGCTGGGCACTATTCGGAAATCGTATGGATCTGTCAACAGTATTGCCATACACTTATCAGACCAGAAAGTTATTGAGCAAGGTATTAATGCGTGTAGCGTAGTGTGCTTTACAATGCCTTAACATTTTACATGTTTTGCTTAAAATAATGAAAACAAATATTGAGAATAAATTAAGCATATTTCTTGCCAACAACAACAACAAAACAATCGAAACATTATTTCAAAAATTTTGCCACTTTGAAGGAGGCGGAGTAGAGTCGGTAGGTGCTTCCCCTTTGTTGACATAGATATCTCATCTTAAACATTTTCAATTTCAGCCAATTGGGAAATTAAGAGAAATAAATTCTTCTACATTAAGTTATGTTATTATGTCTTCTCATCCTAGATTAACAGTTTCATGTAAAAACAAGTCAAGGGACAACTTGTTAATTATTGCTTTCTTTCATTTCTTGGTTTGAGTGGTTGCCCGGTGAAATTTCATCAAATTACTTGGATATGAACAGCCTAATTTTACAGAGCACTACAACGACTGCAACTTCTGCAACCCGAAACAAAAAAAAGAAAAAAAAAATTCCATTCGAAATTCTCTATGAAATGTTGTAACGCCATTTAGATGGCAATGCCATTGAAAAAGCATAAAAACTTTCCTTTTTCAATTCTGTAAAGTGAATGAGACCCTAGAATATATACATTCATATATAAGCGTAGCCAACCACCCCCCCCCCCCCTCCCC